>JACXGM010015001.1:0-21875 GCA_016801145.1 Umbra pygmaea | reverse complement strand
AGTATTAACTCGTGTAGACACAAAAATTTCATTAGCACTGCACCACCTAGGCCTTTTAAGTAGTATCCTCATCGCATCATTATATGCTACCTGTATTCTTTTCATGCTTCCCTTCTTGTAATTAACCCACAAGTGAGCAGTATACAGGGGTGTACAATATGCTTTAAACAAAGAAATCTTTACAGCATCAGAACACATAATGAACTTACGCGCAAGGATATTTGCTTGTGCATAAATCTTACAAATTAAATAGCAAAAATAATACATGTTCCAGAATCCAACCCCCTTAGGCCTAACAAAAACTATACAGTTTAGTCTAAATAATCTACTCTAACACACGGCTATGGCAAAAAAACTGCCAGAAGTAATGTTTAACGATAAAGATTCCAAAACTAACTAAGGGATTTTTATCCTCTCCGTTCAGGTGTCACTCCCCATTCTCAAGTCGCATCAAAATGGAATCACATTCTTCTGGCTATAAAAATGAGAAAAAGAGAACCGGTATTGACACATTTACATTAACTGAATTATTCACAGACCTTAAGACCCCAACATGGCGTTAACACAATTAAGAGAAAAGAACAGGCTGGCCAAATTAACATTAATAGAAAATGTCGTAACGCTTTTGATTACAGCCCGGAAAGTACTGCGTAAGTACACAGAATTTACAGCGTACCTTTCAGTAATTATAGTGTACCTATAAAGTATGTACGTGTAATTATAAAGGAACAATTTATAATATTTGGGGAATAAGGGGGAACAACCATAACTAATAATTTATAAAGGCTACAGTAATTAATTCATAACTTTGGACTAACTATTCAAATATTATGTGATATGGCCTAGGCTACATGCAAAACAACAATCTTATGTTTGAGAGCAATTTAGGGAGAACACACACATTCACTGAATTGGCTAGATCATACTCCTCTCCACATATAGCTGGTGTGTAGTGATCGCAGTGGCGTCATTGTACCGTGGCTGCCTTCACACCATCCAAGTGGATTCTGCAAACTGTGAAGATTCAGGAGAGACCTCTGACATGGTTGTAAAGTGTGCATGGGTGTTCAGCAGTTTATATAGTAAATTTGCTATACTTCATTAAATCATAATCATCCACACATACCTTTTTGAAATAATAGATAGGTATTAAAATATATTTATAGGCCATATTATATCATTTCATGATGCATGATGGAGATTACTGAACAACAAAACAAGAAATTCAGGGGAATGAGTTAATGAGTTTTTGCTAAGGATTTTGAATTTTCAATATAGGCTACTAACCTTAAGAAAGAAAAAGAGTAAAGGATTTTGTTGGGTCATCAAACAAAATGAATAATAGGCAAGGCAACTATAGTGAAAACAAGGCTATTTTCTGTAGTTACTGTGTAAAGATACCATTGTGTTGTGTTGTTACAGTGTAAGTCAAACTTGTTACCCCCTTATTTCACATAGTTACAGAGTAAGTACCACATATGCGGGCTGTAAATTAAAGTGGCACTTGTTAACCCCTTGTTTCATGTAGTTACAGAGTAAGTATGGTAACTGCGGGCCGTAAATTAAAGTGGCACTTGTTACCCCCTTGTTTCACGTAGTTACAGAGTAAGTACAACATATGCGGGCCGTAAATTAAAGTGGCACTTGTTACCCCCTTGTTTCACGTAGTTACAGAGAGTAAGTACAACATATGCAGGCCGTATATTAAAGTGACACTTGTTACCCCCTTGTTTCACGTAGGTACAGAGTAAGTACAACATATGTGGGCCAATATGTTTCAAAATCTTTATTTTACAAACAACTAACTTTGAAACAGATTGTGAACTATTCATTTTAAATGATATAGACATGATAATAAATTAGAACATTATTTTTTCCCCTTTTTTGTTGCTCTTCCTTGGCTTCTTCATTTTATTCCTCTTCTTTTTCTTCCCTTACACAGAGGAATCTGATGATGAGGAGCTGGTAGAATCCCACAAGTCTTGCTGCTCTGCATTATGTACATATAAAAAACACACACTCTTTAGAAAACTATTCCTTTAAGACAATTCCAGCACAGAATGAAAATTGAATTGTAGCCATAAAGGTCAATAGCTCTGACCCCACACCCTTTTTCAAAACAACCTTTTCATGCGTTAAAATAAATCTCCTACACCATCAACATCAATTAGTTTTGAGAGTTTTTGATTTGGCTTTTTTCAAATCAGTATTAATACCGAAAATGCAGCAATAATGGTCAATAGCTCTGACCCCATACAACCTTTTTCAAAATAATCTCTTCAACCTATGTGAGAAAGTTGCTTTGAAAAGGTTTGTAGAGCTATTGACCATTTTTGCTATAATCTATGCATTAAAACTGATTTAAAAGAAGCCAAATTGAAAAAATCAAAAAAAGAATTGATGTTGATAGTGTAGGCAATGTCCCTTATATGAGAAGATTATTTTGAAAAAGATTGTATTGGGTCATAGCTAAACATAATTATGATAATGATATGGAAAAGCAAGGAGTGTTGCTTGTTTGCAAACGTGAGCAGATTCATAGAATATATTTTTTTTCTTTATAGCATGTTTTCGTTGCTGAGGTATTGATGTTCAAATTCCCAATATTTAATATAAAGCTAACTTCACTGCAGTGTAAAAAGAAATCGCTATTTTATACCATTAACACATCTCAAAATAGCACATTCAATGTATCGTAGCTCTTACTAGATATGTAAATTAGGCACCGATATGGAGTGTCTAGTCAGGAAACGGAAAGCAGGGATATGCTTGGTAATGTTTAGTTGATACATAAAAATATGTACAGATACACAGGCCGCTTTCCTTTTCTTTTTAACAGTGTAGATGCGGTTCTAAATGAGAGAAAATAAACATTACTTTAAACTAAATATAAACCTCACAATTGAGACTAATACTCTCCATAACTACTGAAACAAACAGTTGGTAAACTTAGATCACACTATATAAATAACTAATATCAAGTAATATCTCCACAATTTAACACTTCCTTGTGGTCACTGACGCACACCAACACCAACTGAAACTTAATTTAGAAACCGAAAATGAAACTTATCTCCCAGCCTCTTCCAACTAGGGCATGTCGCAGCATGTTTAGGAGGGGGCGTGGCATATCAACAAGCAAACACTCACTGTCCATGCTCACATCACTCGGTACCCATGTGTCATTAACCCCTAGCTTTATTTTGCGCCGGAATTGTCTTAAAGTAATAGTTTGCTAAAGAGTGTGTATTATATATATAATGCAGAACAGCAAGATTTGTGGGATTTCACCAGCTCCTCAGCATCAGATTCCTCTGTGAAAGGGAAGGAAAAGTAGGGGAACAAAATGAAGATGCCAAGAAAGAGCAAAAAAAACTGGGAAAAATAATGTTATAATATATTGTCATGCCTATCATTTAAAATTAAAAGCTTACAATCTGTTTTGAAGTAAGTTGTTTGTAAAATAAAGTTTATCACGTAAAGGATATTATATTTTTGTGTATACATTATATATATAATTTATTGCACCTACTGTACCCTATAACTACATGAAACAAGGGGGTAACAAGTGTCACTTAACTTTATGGCCCGCAGATTCCATACTTACTCTGTAACTACGTGAAACAAGGGGGTAACAAGTGCCACTTTAATTTACGGCCCGCATATGTTGTACTTACTCTGTAACTAAGTGAAACAAGTGGGTAACAATTTGGACAATTTGTAACAACACAACGGTATCTTTACACAGAAACTACCAAAAATAGTTCTAATTTTGCTTGCCTTGTTTTTAGTATAGTTGCCTTGCCTATTTCTTATTTTGCTTGATGACCCAACAAAATCCTTTACTCTTTTTCTTAAGGTTAGTAGCTTATATTGAAAATTCTAAATAAAATCTTAGCAGAAACTCATTAACTCATTCCCCTGAATTTCTAGTTTTGTTGTTCAGTAATCTCCATAATGCATACTATGTACCCTGTGGTAAGATATACTTAGGCCTATAAATATATTCTAATACCTATGTATTATTCCAAAAAGGTATGTGTGGATGATTATGATTTAATGAAGTATAGCAAATTAACTATATAAACTGCTGAACACCCATGCGCACTTTACAACCATGTCAGAGGTCTCTCCTGAATCTTCACAGTTTGCAGAATCCACTTGGATGATGTGACGGCAGCCACCGTACAGTGACGCCACTGCGATCACTAAACACCAGCTATATGTGGAGAGGAGTATGGTCGAGCCAATTCAGTGAATGTGTGTGTTTTTTCCCTAAATTGCTGTCAAACATAAGATTGTTGTTTTGCATGTAGCCTAGGCCATGTCACGTAATAATTTAATAGTTAACCCAAAGTTATGAATTAATTACTGTAGCCTTTATAAATTATTAGTAATTATCCATGTTTTTTAGCAGAGTAGGTCATACATTACATGTAATATTAAAATAGTTAGCCCTTAGTTATAAAATACTTAATGCATATATTATTTGTATTTTTCCTGGTTGTTACCCCTTTATTCCCTAAATATTATAAATTGTTCTCTTATAATTACACGTACATACTTTATAGGTACACTATAATTACCGAAAGGTACGCTGTAAATTCTGTGTACTTACGCAGTACATTCTGGGCTGTAATCTAAAGCGTTACCAAAATGTCTCACCCCGGGCAGGAGATCTTGGTCTCTGTGTATCTTCACATATATTCTGGCCAGCTGTCTAGATACATACCTGTAGAGATAAACATGACATGTGCAACCTTGTGGTATATTTCATACATTCACCCTTTATGGGACAGTCATAAAAACATCCAATGACATAGCATTTGATCCAGTAGCTATTGTGTTACATAAGTTGGTCTGTTGGATATTCACCCTAAATGAGGGGGTTTGATGAATCTGACACACCTTTTCCTGTGTCTTAGCTTCTCGCAGGAAGCCCTTTGTGTTGAATAGGTGTGAGCGATGCCAGCTATTAGCCAGCTCTTAGGATATGCATTTTTGTCATTTATCATTCCACTACAGTTTGGAGGTCCTGACTGGGTCTAGCTGTGATGCAATACCAGCTGTTCATTAACTGACCTAGCTTTGTGTCACTAACAGTCATTAACATTCACTTTGTCATCTTGATTATACTTAAACGAACATAAAGACTGATTCCTCAGGTTCTTTTATGTTGGAGCTTGTTTTTCTATCTTTATTGAAAGGCTCCAGTAATGTCACATCTGATTAAATTTCCACTTCTGCACAACTTGCTGAGCCACTTGGTTTATGTCTTGCTTTTTTTTCTTATATAAATTAATCTCTGCTAGTTTTTCATAGTCTTTTGCACTCTGCGTCTGATTTAAGTTATGGGCAAATAATATTTTAGTTAGGCAGGTTAATAGTTTATGCAACTGTAGGCTACAGTGTATCCGGAAAGTATTCACAGCGCTTCACTTTTTCCACATTTTGTTATGATACACCCTTATTCTGAAATGGATTCAATTCCCCTCAAGATTCTACAAACAATATCCCATAATGACAATTTGAAAGAAGTGTGTTTGAAATCTTAGCAAGTTTATAAAAAATTAAAAAAGCCTTTGCCATGACACTAAGTTTAGTTCAGGTGCATCCTGTTTCCACTGATCATCCTTGAGATGTTTCCACAACCTGATTGGAGTCCACCTGTGGTAAATTCAGTTGATTGGACATGATTTGGAAAGGCACACACCTGTCTATATAAGGTTACACAGTTAACAGTGCATGTCAGAGAACAAACCAAGCTATGAAGTCCAAGGAATTGTCTGTAGACCTCAGAGACAAGATTGTATTGAGGCACAGATCTGGGGAAGGGTACAGAAAAATAAATGCAGCACGGAAGGTTGCAATGAGCACAGTGGCCTCCTCCATAAATGGAAAAGTTTGCAACCACCAGGAATCTTCCTAGCGCTGGCTGCTCGGCTAAACTGAGGGATCGGGGAAGAAGCCAGGGAGGTGAAGAACCATCTCTGCAGCACTCCACCAATCAATCATGTATGGTAGAGTGACCAGACTGAAGCCAATCCTCAGTAAAAGACACACGAGAGCCTGCCTGGAGTTTGCCAAAAGACACCCAAAGGACTCTCAGACCATGAGAAAGAAAATTCTCTGGTCTGATGAAAAAAAGGTTGAACTCTATGGCCTGAATGGCAAACATCATGTCTGGAGGAAACCAGGCACCGCTCATCACCTGGCCAATTCCATCCCTACAGTGACGCATGGTGGTGGCAGCATCATGTTGTGGGCATGTTTTTCAGCAGCAGAAACTGGGAGAATAGTCAGGATCAAGAGAAAGATGAATGCAGCAATCTACAAAGACATCCTTGCTGAAAACCTGCTCCAGAGCGCTCTGGACCTCAGACTGGGGCGAAGGTTCATCTTACAACAGGACAACGACCCCAAGCACACAGCCAAGATAACAAAGGAGTGGCTACAGGACAACTCTGTGAATGACCTTGAGTGGCCCAGCCAGAGCCCAGGTTTAAATATGTCCTAGATTTTAATAGGGCTGCTCTACACTATGCAGTGCTTATTTTGTCATTTGAAATTGCAATAAGGACAAGTTGTGCTTCTACAGTTTTTGTCAAAGTGCATTTCTGGGTCTGTCTTTGATTTAAATTATGCATTTTAGGGTGTGCCATTGTGTGGAACAAATAACTGCATAGTGTAGGGCAGGGCTGCCGAACCCTGTTCCTGGAGACCTACTGAGATCTATTGTGATCAACCCTAATTTAGCACAACATTTTCTAATTTAGCTAAATTAAAGCTAAAATAGGTTGACTGCCAGGATGGATGTAGAGAACCTACAGATCAGTGGATCTCAAGGAACAGGTTTGGGTAGCTCTGGTGGAGGGAAACATTATCCCATATACCATAAATCTAGAATTACATTTTTCACAGCATTTGTAAGGTGGACAGTTTAATAGAAAATGTAGTTCCAATGGTATGTCCTGAAATTCTACAAATAGCACCTTTAACAACAAGTGTAGTCCTTTGCTCATGCGTAAAGAAGTAAATTCAGGTTTTACTGCAGCTGAACTCTTGAAATGAGGCTGGACAGTGTTCATGCACTAACCTGCTTTGTTTAACACCACACTTGCTGACCTTCACGAAAGCATAACATTTCTAATTTCACCCCACAGAATCACACCCCTTACCTACCTGTGGAATATTACTATGTGAAGGAAGGTTTTAATTTGTTGCCTGGTCTTCCTTATTTTGAGTATATTTGTGTATCATTAAAACCACCGTTCTCCCTGCATTTGTCTCTTATCTTTCGGCATTGTGACAACATTTCACAAATGTTGCACTCGTTGCTTTTATTGGTAAAGTACATCCAAATGCTGCTGCATTTTTGAGTTTGGCTCATTTTCTTTTCCAAAATTAGTCAACACTTGGTATTGCAGTCATGCTCTTCTCATTGACTGACTTGATCAGAATGTTCACTTGTCACCAAATTGTTCTTGGATGGTTGGGAGAAGTTGTTCTCGGAGGATGTGTTGGTACCATTCTTTATTCTTGGCTGTGTTCTTAGGCAAAATTGCAAGGTAGCCCAATCCATTGGCTGAGAAGCAACCCCACACATGAATGCTTTACTGTTGGCACGACACAGGACTGATAGTAGTCTCCTTAGCAGTCCAATCCCTTTACCCCTAGCAGAATATCTGTCCCTGAGGTTTTTCCTGCAGAAAACTCCTTAACTGGTGACTTCTTTACTGTCCTTCTTAACACCAGGCCCTCCTTCAAAAGTCTTTGCCTCACCGTGTGTGCAGATGCACTCACACATGCTCTGCACTGGTGGTGCCCAGATCCTGTAGCTGAATCAACTTTAGGAGATGGTTCTGGCCCTTGCTGGACTTTCTTGGGCACCCTGACACCTTCTTCAAAAACAATTCAACCTCTCTCCTTGAAGGTCTTGATGATCCGATAAATTGTGGATTTATGTGCAATCTTACAAGCAGAAATATCCCTGCCTGTGAAGACCTTTTTGTGCAAAGCAATGGTGAGGGCACATGTTTACTTGCAGGTAACAATGGTTGACAGAGAAGAGCAATGATTTCAAGCACCACTCTCCTTTTAAAGCTTCCAGTCTGTTATTCTAACTCAATCAGCATGGCAGAGTGATCACCAGCCTTGTCCTCGTCAACACTCTCACCTGTGTTAACGAGACAATCACTGACATGATGGCAGCTGGTCCTTTTGTGGCAGGGCTGAAATGCAGTGGGATTGTTATTTGGGGGATTAAGTTCATTTTCATGGCAAAGAGGGATGTTGCAATTCATTGCAATTCATCTGATCACTCTTCATGACATTCTGGAGTATGTGCACATTTCCATCATCAACAATGAGGCAGCAGACTTTGTGAACATTTTCATTTGTTTCATTCGCAAAAATTTTGGCCACGACTGTATTTTCTTGCTTTTAGGGAAAATAGTATCCCTCATGTTGATGAGGATTTATAATGCTCCTAAAATCCCATTTTGACTTTAAGTTATAATGTGAATTTCCCGGATTTGAAAAAACAACTCACTCCAAATATAGTTTCCGAACTATGAAACCTCCTCTGGAGACAAATAAGAATTCCTGGGAAAATAATTCCTTGAAGCTGAGGGCCTATGTAGTAACGTCTGGGAAATATGAATATTGTAAATAGGCATAGGTGTGGATAAAATATACTGTAGCCTCAATCATACATGCAACAGACAGCAAACAGATTGTTGTGTTACACATTCAGTGAAAAGAACTGAAATATACTCTACATTTGCATAGTACAATCACAGGGATAACAATGACAGTTAACTTTCACTACAACTATAGGGAATCATCCCTTTGTTTAACATTGGACAATAATTGAAACTTTGACACTCTTCCTAAAGTGTTGAAGTGATGAACGCTGAACACTTGATGTGTTCTTGATCCATTAAGCTACAGACACCCAACCAACTGTATTTTAAATGTCTAGGCCATCGCAACTATGAATAAATGAATTAACATAAGTTGCATAATTAGAATTATTTGACATTGAAACAGAATCTCTAACTTTTCAAGCTAAAGAGACAAAACCAACCTAGTTTGAGATGGTTAGACTATTTCAACTTAAAGTTGTTAGTATGTTAATCAACGTAGTTTGCATAATTATCAATAAACAACTATCAATATTTCTTCAGCGGTTCATGTTAGAGACACCAAACAAACTTTGTACCTGTAGAGCTTGGCAACCGACCGCACTGCGCAGTGCATTCTGGGACGTAAACAAGAGGCCGCCGCCATATTGTGAGGCCACAATAATAGTGTCGAAAACAATGTTGAAAAGTCGATTAAAAGAACAAAATGTACTATACATAGACAAACTTCTACCGGATGCAAGAAAACATTACCTGGAAAAGATGGCATTGATCAGAAATCAATGAGGTGCCTGCAAGAGAATGTACTCGAGTCCGACGATTTACCTCTGACATTTCCAGATATTTTTGTATCGTTAGTCTGTGGTGTGAGTGCTTATACCTGGCTCAGTTTCGTAATTTTAAATCTATGGAAGCCCACGTTCAGTTCACATCTTGAGGATCAGTCTAAAGTTTCCCTGAACTTGTGAGGTAAACATTTGTGTCTTAATTGTATGCTTTGTAGATGAAAGATAACCGTTATCATTCACATTAATTTGAGTAACTTAGTTGACATTTATCCAGATAGACAAGTCATGTAACAATTAAATCTACAGTACATCCCTTGTCTAATGGCATCTGTGCTACAGATTTATGATTGGATTTTCTTTCTCAATGGGTCATTTGAATAAAAAACTTTGTCAAACTACTACAAACCTTAGTCAGAAATCTGAATCATAAAAGCCAAATACAGCAACTGCAAAAAACAACAGTGTAGTTTAAAACAACAGAGCAGATGATATTTTAAAATACTGATTTTAGCTCTATATGGTAGGCAGTACACCTAAAAAGAAACCAACATAGAAAGACAAAGACACACTTAGTAGTGGTTTGTTTATTTGATTGTATGATGTTGGAACCATTTGTGATTGATGTTTGTCAAAATAAATATTTTTCTAATGCATATATTGGTTGTTTACCTTATTCCACCTATCATATGTAATGGTACAATAGAAAACCCTGGTGTTTCAGTACCCTCGTAGGACATTGTTGCCTTCGGACAACCAACTGTCTTATTGGGGGAGGAAGGATTACATGATCAATATGTTATCAGGGACCCCCAAGTTCCCAGAAAATGGGGTTGAATGCCCCCCCAAAATAAAAATGCATGCCATAGAGGGATAATTTGATTTTGTACATTTTATTTACATACCATTTATTACAGTGCACACATGAACAATGTCTAAAGTTCCCACATAATCAATGACTGTAGGTCTGGCTACTTTGAAGAGTAAAGCCATGTCCTATTTCAGAAATGTCCACAGTGATTTCAGGTGATAAGTCGCAAGTAGCCTTGAGGCGGCGCCACACTACTTTGAAAAGTACTGGGGCAAATGCCAGCTCGCCACACGTTTGCCGGCGGCTGTGATACTTGTGCCCACTGCTCTTTTCATCTACTGTTGTTCTGTATGTTCAAAGGTTATGCACTCACAGAGGTTGAATGAGCCTCCTCTAATGCCCTGGGTCATTGTGAGCAGCCCTGGGAAGGTGGAGTGTACACATTGTACCTGCATGGCAGGGATAGCTAAGACCTGTACTCATGTAGATGCTCACTTGTTTAAGATGGAGACAACAGTTCAAAATCGTGGCACGAAGACAGTCACTGATGTACCAGCATACTGGGTTTTGCCCAGTAACTTGAGCAAGATCCATCCAGAAGTGGGATATAGGATCAACTACACCTCAGTTGCACAAAGGAATAAATTAGAACAGCAAATAAATACCCCCATATCCCTCTTCTTCTGCATCTCCTTGGACTCCATCTCTCTCATCTTCATTCATGTTGTTTTGTTTATTTTGGCCTCCCTCAGATTCTCTCAAATGATGTCTATGTTGTCTGCGCCCATGACGATCTGATACTGTGGCTGTGACTTCTGAGTGACCCAGGTGCAGGTTTGGAGCCCAGTCTGGATGAGACTTGTCCATCTCATATGCTGGTTTACCTTTGGGGAGGCAAAATAATTCATATTTAAACAAATTATTGGCAATAAATAGTGGGTGTTCGTTTTAATTAATTGCAATAATCATTGTTAATTCATTATAAAGCTAGTGAATTGTAACCAAATGCAATTGTATTGTGTGTAAAGAAACATTACCAGTAACAAATACGTTGTACAGTACACACAATTTGATTGAATGTATTGTCATTGTCTCACATTTCAGTTCCAACTGAACTCATGTGGCAAACATACTTACAAGTGTTATAAAGAATTTCTCGTGCTTCTTCAATCACAGTGATCAAAATAGCTGAGTGCTTTGTTTTGATCACATTCATTAATTCATCGCACTTTATTTGAATTAGCCTAACTTAGCTTGCTCACTTTGCTGCAGTTGACAGAATATTGCTAAGTTACAATATGCAGAGAAACCTATGACTACTCCTCTCGAGAAAACAACACTTTGCTAACTGAAGTACACTTACAGTACCTGAATGAAAATGCCTGGAACAGACATTCAATGAACTTGGGATGTCTGCAAAGAGTATGTCCGTGCGTCTTCCGATATCCAGGCCATCCGTCTTCGCTTGGATACATCGGACACATGACTCCAGGCCGGAAAACAATAAAAATAAAATCTGTTGTCTATCTTTTTGCCCGTCGATTGTGTGAACGGACATTACATCCAACAACACCACAGGTTCTTCCCATGACTAAAATATCCATGGCACGTTACAACAATGACAGTGTACAAAACAAGTGGCCTCACAAAATGGCGATTTTCCCCATCAGCCAGCGCGGCACTACAGCCGTGACGTCACGCCCCCAAGCTCTATAGTATGTTTAGTCTCCTCCCACACATCCCACTACTCCTGCTCTTTCTCTTGCTTCACCTCCTACTCCTCCTCCTTCAGCTCCTACTGCCCAACCCACTCCTTTTTATCCTCCTCCTACTTTTGCTCCTACTCCTGCATTTCCTACTACTCCTCCTGTGGATTCTTTGGCTTCTCCTCTTTCTCCTACTGATCCTCCTGCACCTCCTCCTTCTCCAACTCCTCCTACTTCACTTGCTCCTCCTGTGCCTCATAATACTGCACGTCCTCCTCCCTCTCTTCGTATTACTCCTGTTCCTCCTTCAGCACCACTGGTTCCTCCTTTTCTTCCTTCACCTTTTCCTTCAACTCCTGCACATCATTCTACTCCCCATACATGTAAAGTTACTCTTTCTCCTCCTTCTCCTCATGCACCTACTCCTACCTCTCCTCCTGCACCTCCTGCTACTCCTACATCTCCTCTTTCTTTTCCTACTCCTCCTGCACCTCCTAATTTTCCTCCTACTCATCCTGAACCTCCTCCTTCTTCCGTTGCTCTTCCTGCTCCTCATCTTACTCTTCTTATTCCTCCTGCACTTCACCCTCTCTCCTCCTACACTGTAAAAAATATCTGTTAAATTTACTGTAAAAAATTGGCAATTCTGGTTGCCAGAACCTTTCCCGTAATAAATATGGTATAACTTTTTCCACTATTATGGTAAAATGAATGAGTACTGTTGATTTTACAGGTAAGTTCTGTATTTAATTGTATATTTTACTGTAATTGTACTGTATTTTACCATAAAAATACATATTTTTACCATATATCTTTTTTCTGTGTCCGTGAAACTGACTGAAAAAGTTTAACTGCAGCCCCGAACTAGTACACCAGAATCCCTCATCAATAACTTAGTAGACAAGTTGAACCAGGTGTAGTATTAATACATGAACTGCACTGTACATGAGGAAACAGGTGTAGTCACCAGTGCTGAACAATGTCACTTCCTGTTCATTATAATTAAGCTTCTGCAACATGCTATATCTTGAAAATGTAGTTTAACTGGCCTATCAGATTTAAGGTGTTATGTTTTTTATAATGTGCTTTAATAAAGACTATATAGTTCAGTACACTGACCAATTTCAACAGTACAAATCCCAGGAACCACAGATAGTCAAACGTTGCAAGCAGGGTAAAGTACACTGGAATAAAGGCATAGTTATGATACCAGGACATAAAGGGATGGTCAGTGGGCAGGCAGAATTCAGCAACACAGAGTAATCACAGGGCAAAGCTATAATGGGTAGAATCCAAAAACAAGGTCCAAATGCAAAACAGGTCCGGGTAGAAATATTACAAACTAGGCAGATCAAGTAACAAGCGCTCAGTAGGTTCGCAAAACAAACAATACCTCGCAATGAGAAACACAAAAGGACAGGTTTACAGGTCCTTCTCAAGAAATTAGCATATTGTGATAAGGTTCAGTATTTTCCATAATGTAATGATAAAAAATAAACTTTCATATATTTTAGATTCATTGCACACCAACTGAAATATTTCAGGTCATTTATTGTTTTAATACTGATGATTTTGGCATACAGCTTATGAAAACCCAAAATTCTCAAAGAATTAGCATATCATGAAAAGGGTCTCTAAACGAGCTATTAACCTAATCATCTGAATCAACTAATTAACTCTAAACACCTGCAAAATATTCCTGAGGCTTTTAAAAACTCCCAGACTGTTTCATTAGTCAAAACCGCAATCATTTTACCTGAAATATTTCAGTTGGTGTGCAATGAATCTAAAATATGTGAAAGTTTAATTTTTATCATTACATTATGGAAAATAATGAACTTTATCACAATATGCTAATTTCTTGAGAAGGACATGTATATACAGGGGGTAATAAGGAACCGGTGATCTGAATACAGGGTGATTGGAATCTGGGCTCTGCATTCATGGAGACTCTGGATTTAGGAGATTGCTGGTGAAATGGAGAAGAAAACACAAAGGCATACAAACACAAGGGAAAACACTAAAACCTAAAATGAAAACAGAACAGAAAGGAACATAGTAACAAGGACATCATTACATCTGGATTTATTCTGTTTTCAAACTCATGGATGGTCTTGTGTCTCCGGGCTCTTTGGATCACTGAACTCAATCTCAGACACCTGTGATAATTAGTTTGCCAGGTGAGCCCAAATAAAGGGAAACTACTTAGGAAGGATGTTCCACATTATTAAGCAGGCCACAGGTTTTAAGCAATATGGGAACGAAAAAGGGATCTCTCTGCTGCGGAAAAGCGTCAAATAGTGGAATGTCTTGGACAAGGAATGAAAACATTTGATATTTCACAAAAACGTAAGCGTGATCATCGTACTGTGAAGAGATTTGTGGCTGATTCAGAGCACAGACGGGTTTGTGCAGATAAAGGTACAATAAGGAAGGTTACTGCCAGACAAATTCATCTAACCTCTGCTAAAATGCCATTACAAAGCAGGAAACAGGTATATGAAGCTGCTGGTGCCTCTGGAGTCCTGCAAACCTCAAGGTGTAGGATCCTCCAGTGGCTGGCATTTGTGCATAAACCTACTATTCGGCCACCCCTAACCAATGCTCACAAGCAGAAATAATCACAGTGGGCCCAGAAATACATGAAGACTAACAGTCTTGTTTACTGATGAGTACCGTGCAACCTTGGATGTTCCAGATGGATGGAGTAGTGGATGGTTGATGGATGGCCACCATGTCCCAATAAGGCTGCGATGTCAGCAAGGAGGTGGCAGAGTCATGTTTTGGGCCGGAATCATGGGGAGAAAGCTAGTAGGCCCGATTAGGGTCCCTGAATATGTGAAAATGACCGTGGCAAAACATTTTCTGACGGACCACTTTCTTCCATGGTACAAAAAACACCATGCCTTCCATAGCAAAATCATCTCATGCTACAAAGAATACCTCTGTGTCATTGGCTGCTATGGGCATAAAAGGAGAGAAACTTATGTTGTGGCCCCCATCCTCCTCTGACCTTTTGAGAACCTTTAGAGCATCCTGAAGCAAAAGATCTATAAGGGTGGGAGGCAGTTCGCATCAAAACAGCAGCTCTGGTAGGCTATTTTGACATCTGGCCAAGAAAAGATTTCAAGCAGTATCTCTCCATAAACTCACAAGTTCAATGGATGCAAGAATTGTGAAGGTGATATCTAAGAAGGGCTCCTATGTTAACATGAAATCTGTCTTGTTAAGATGTGTTTGATTGAAACAGCTTTTGATTTCAGTAAATATGACCTCTTAATGTACATTTGTGTCTTTACATCGCAATCAAAACTTTCCGCTTCGCAAACAAAATCTTTTTTTTCAGAAGCACAACACATGTCTTAATCAAATATTATATAATTGAAAAACATGTTTTAGTATTGCAATCAAACGTTTTTATTTTAAAAGCAACAGCAAAAAACTTTGGTCATGTTGTGTAAAGGTTTTGCTTGCAAGTAGAAAATATTTGCTTGCAAGTAAGAAAGTTTTGCTTGCAAAACAAAAACTTTAGCTTACAAAACATATTTTTTTGATGAACTCTTGACCCCATTCCTGTCGGCTTCCTCATTGGTCAACACGTCAGAACGTCATTGAACGTGAGTCTAGGTTCAAACCAAGGGGCTAGGCTTGCACCCGGAAGTTGAAGCTTCTATGGGGAGATTCTGAGGCTAACAAGGCATGATTTTCGTTAGCATTCCATACACTCCCATTCATTTTAGGGTCACTTTGATGGCGAATCAATTTACAGCTGAAGCGTTTAAAGACTCTATTTGTCCATTGTTTATTACTAAAGAAACGCAATAATGTATACAACCAGATACCTTATATCTCACGTTATGGCCCCGTAACAGCCGTTTTTGTAAATATAGGCTAAAGATTGTGTCATAACCAAGCAACTTTCTGTTGCACAGTAGAGAAATTACCACATATTCAGAAGCTCGCAGGCAATTGGGGGGGGGGGGACGTGGAGGTATACAGTCAAGGGAGAAGCCCATAGAGAGTCCATGAAAACCATCGGAACAAAATATTTGCTCCTGCGCTCCTGGACAACTCCTACTCACTTTCTCCATCTCTGCAAGAGGCAAGATTCAGAAGGATTCAGATTTCTCTTGGCACAGCTACCAGAAGACTTACAACTTTCAGACAGGTTGCTCATGTCACATCTAAAATCAAGCTCAGTTTGACGCTGCGCAGCAGCTGTGCAGTACACTCAGCTATCACTGGAAAAGTGCTTCTAACTGACTTCACTGGTCTCCACCGAAGTCGATGGCATTGCTGTATCCATTTTGTTCACTGTCTATGGTTACACTCTACGTTACGTTACACACTTTCACTGGCAATCTGGATGCAACTGCTGCTGAGAGTTAGCCTAGATAATTTGAGTTAAGATTTAGCTTTGCCAGGTTTTAAATATATCTTTGTCCCATAGTTAAATTATCAACCCCCAAAACGAAGTTCTTATAAGCTTTGCTAAATCTCTGTCATTATTGACTGGCCACAAACTGTCACATCATAGCCACGCCTTAAACCCCCCGCTTTATCAACACTTTTTAACAAGCATCATTCTATATTTCAGAAGACTTAAAACTAGCGATTGAGACCATGAACTAATTATGAATATGTTTTCCTGTGGTAATAAATCAAGTGAGAAGTGGGTCACTTTCTCATAGACTTCTACAGAAACCGACCTCCTTCTACAGAAACCGACAGGCTATTAGTAGCCCAAGTGGAAGCTCCATTGACCAAGTGAGCAGCCCGAGACTGGTCAAGATGGGGAATGCCCCTCTAGAGCGTTTCCTCTCTCCCCACTACCGTGGTGAAAGCTAGGTAGCTTTTCACCGGTGCAGAGAGCTGGAAACAAGCAGACCAGGAGCCCTCCACGTAGTCAGCTAGAGACACCATAGAGACACCATAGGTGGGGGGAGGCTCCTTAGTCAGGGCAGGCTGGGTGTAGATGAGAGATTCCCATGTCCTCATTACCCCTGTCTGCACTGCAGGCGGGTAAGGAATATTAAGCCTGCCAGCTGCTCTTCTCATGATGACCGGCCGGCGTATCTCAGCCCTCGGAGACAGCTCCATTGGAGCTGCAATGGGGGCACAAGACGCCATTTCTTCTGTGTCCGACGCTAAGACATCGATTGCCTCTTCTAATGGAGGGGTATCGTTGAAAAATTATTTGCGTCTCGCCTGTATCTTGGGTGGTAACGCAGCACACACAAGGCATGCTGGGTTAGGTAGTAGGGCAGCTCACACCTCCCCGGCAGTGGCAGGTTTGGTTGGTGGCATGAACAGGGAAGGACATGTTAAAGTTATATTTCGACGGATGATGAAACCGGGAATTAAAAAACGTTGTCGTTTAGATGCATTTAATAAAACTGATTTCGGCTGAAGTAAAAGGGAGGATGTGTTAGCAACCGACCCAGCTTATATAGGGGTCATGCTGTCACCCCATTGGTCAGTGACGGGTATGCAAAAATGTTTTCAGATGCATCCTGCTTTGCAGGAGGGGTAAACCACTAGGAGCAGAGCTCCCCAGACAAACTCCAAGCATTGATCATGCAAAAATGGGCTGCCATCAGTCAGGATGTGGCCCAGAAGTTAATTGACAGCATGCCAGGGCGGATTGCAGAGGTTTTAAAAGGGTCAACACTGCAAATATCTTTACATAAACTTCATGTAATTGTCAATAAAAGCCTTTGACCTGTATGGACTGCTTGTAATTATACTTCAGTATACCAAAGTAACTGACAAAAAGATCTAAGAGCACTGAAGCAGATAACTTTCTGGAGACCAATACTTGTCATTGTCAAAACTTTTGACCACAACTGTATACTATCTATTAGTGTAACTTCTTTATTTCTAGAATAATAAATGATTGTATTTATTAACCTACTATTACCTTGTTCGCTCTGTGATAAGTGTCTTTCCAGCCATTTGTACGTGAAATAATTCTTATGCTCACTCAGTTGATGAAATATTTCTGTCATATATTTTATTGCTCCATGTCTTTTTAATACTGAATACAGCTGCAATGTCTTTCAGTGTTGTTCAGCAAAATTCACTGACCAGTCAACACTAACATAAAAAAGTCCTTCAACTCAGTACAATTATACTTGATAATGGTCAGTAATTAATGTAATCAGTAAATTTGACCAGAAAATTAACAGACAAATAGTCAATTTAATACATTTTGAGATAATTGAAATATTACGTAAAGGGGTGCTTCTTCACAAACCTACTTCAGATGGCTCACTAGACCACCCGAGGGCACTTCAATGTCTCTTTAAACAGAGATTCTGAAGTATTTATCCGATGTCTATCAACAGGTGCTACCAGCCAATTGTGAAGACAGTTAACAGATTCTATCTGCATCATATTCTTTTAACATAAAAGATATTAAGAAGTCTGTTAGTACATTCTCATGTGACTAAATTCAGTCCGAGTGCTCGTGCAAGGTTCCAAAAATCCTGTCCCAATGTGTAAAGTATGGAGCATAATTAGACTTGAACTTCAGGTGGTGAAGGTCATGGTGCGGAGCTCCACCGTAAAGTCCAAAAGGCACCAGTCTATGTGTGGACCAGGGTAGGTCGTAGCCACAGTGATCTTCCACAGACAGCCAGATATTCAGCACAAAGAACAGCATCTCTGTCAGGGGGTGGCAACCCAGCAGTAGAGGGTTGATTGCAGCAAAGAAGCCCAGAGACAGTGTCTCCCAGGCCCCAGAGTATTCCGTGGTTAGGGCAAATGTAGACGTGTGCTTGTGGTGAACCTTGTGGAATGTCCGGTATAGCCAGGGAACTTTATGATGCACCAGGTGCCAGATAAAGTACTGGAAGTCGAAGAGCAGGAGGGAAGCAAGGATGTCCCAGATGAGACGCAGCGTCCCAGGTGCCTCGGCTATGAAGCTTGTTGGTCTCCAGTACCAGTGCAGCACTGTGACAGGGAAAAGATAAACAACATGGATGTAGAGGGAGTGAGCCAGGCAGCTCCACATCATGGTCCAGGTCACATGGCTCTTCTGCTGAATCTTAAATCTCCTGATCCAGGACAGCTTGGGTGTGAGGAGGTCCATCGCCATGAAGGGCAGGCAGAAGGTGAGGTAGACGCTGAGGGAGAAGAGCACAGGGAAGAAAGGTGATCTGAGCCACACATCATATCCCAAAATAAAGTCCCAAAGGCTCTGTAAAAGCATTGTGTATGGTCTTGTTGTGTGCAGGCTCTAGATTAAATGTTTAAAAAAACTCCTGTGTAAGTGCTTTTAAAATGTTCGGTTTGTATCCGCCCACAAGTCTTTACAAAGCCTTCCTGAACTTCCAGGGAATTTCACAGAGCTTATCAGATATTTGGTGTTAATTTTTTCAGGTTTGATCTCTATTGGTTGGACATTTGCCAACGTTGCCTTTTCTTCTTAGTCTTTTTTCTCTCCGATCCTTCCTGTTGATTTTCTTGTACTCTACTGCCACACAGTGGTCAAGTTGAATACAGCTTGTTGGCAGATTCTAACTGTCACATCTTTCCAAGGTTCAAACATTTTTTTCAAGGTTTATACATTTCCAGGAAGTAAATAGCTTTCTGTTATTTATCAATTTTACCATATCTGGTCACAACAGTCACCATCTCCTAAAGAAAGAATGATTCAAGAAACATCTTAATCCCTCACAATATGTTAAATTCCTGCTACATACAAATAAAGAACATAGTAATTATTTTTTGAAATGACTGCAGTGCAGCTGTTACAAAAATATAAATTTTAGTACTACTCGCAGGAAAATAACATATCCACTGTCAGTTAAAAATTACTGTCAACCTTGATAAAAAAAAAGCAAAGATAGATACATATAATTGTCTATGAATTACAAAAAATATCATTTGAATATAATGCAATTACATCATTGCTAAAACAATGGCTCAGATACTAAGTCCATTACTCCACACAAACGTGTTCCATGTATTTATCCTTAACACTGTGCATACTGCAGAACGGAAACCTATCAGTTACAGTTTCGTTGCGTTTCGTTTCTTATGCAAGCACCCAAGCGCCTATATCTATGGCCACGAAATATTCTGCTGCTACTCTACCGACATCCCATCGTACATTCTTTGTATAACAAAAACATCGAACGAGAGCTGTACAACTGCTTCAACATGAGGTAAAAATAATTTAACACGTAGCCTATATTGTTGTACTCATTATTAATTAGTTGTTAACGTTTGTCAGATTGATTTCTTATTATTCTATGAAGCTGAATAATATCTGTGTATAAAGTAGCTTAATGTCAAGTGACTGGATTGACTTGCAAAAACCTTGACCCATTCATCATACATCACATATTTAACATCGTATATTATTATAATTTATTGTTAAGTGTTTTCTGTATCGTTTATTAATCAGCATTATTTATGTGGTTCTGTGTTATCTTTTCTTCTGGCAACTGCATGCCTTGGACTATATTTACATTGAAAATGAGTGTGTTTGTCAAATTGGTCATTATTACTGTGACTTAGAAAGTGTTTGGTTATAGTTTCGTAATAGTGTTAGTGTCAAAGTATGTTAGCTGACATTGTTCGCTAGCTAGCTCAGAGACATGATCGACTAATGTAGCTGTAGCTCTCTAGGCTGCTTGCACATTCGCCAGCACAACGGCACCCACCAGGACCAGACTGACAGTGACAACTGGGTTAAATGTATTTAAGACAGGTTTTCGGCTTTATTCTCGATTCAAAACAAATAAAAACTTACTCTGCCCTTTCATTTTAAAAAGCCATGCAGATGTTTGTTGCAGACTGTAGTTATTTCTGTCCTGTGGTGCTAAATCTGCTATATTCTATGAGTGTAATGTTTAGTGCGTAGACAGGATTCAACCGCAGGGACCACAGATAGCTAAGGGCTTTCTTTACTTATACCCGAAAATGAAGCAGATGCACAAACAGGTTTTCCTCTCACATACGAGAGGGATAACTAGCCAACATACACAGGCACAATGCTTGGAGACTGCACTGTTTTTAGAAAGTAACTGCTGCGTAAAGCTGGGAAAATAAATACCATCCAACACGGACCGATGATTCACACCTACAGGGAACAACAGCTCACAAAAAGCGCTGGGAAAATTGCGTTTAAATACACATGAGAGTAATCAAGATAACACATGACACATGCGCATTTGGGAACTGTGATCTCGCAGCTGACACACTCCAGCAGGGAGTGAACCAGACATTGGACTGGGAGTTGGTAGCCTCAATTAGCGTTATGAACTACGACGTTTGTTACTTAGGAAATATTCCAGTTTGTCATAGCATTGAATATAGTCACGACCATCTAATATGTTTTCAAATTAGTCATTTAAATTATTTCATTTGAATACAATTTGGAATCAGGAATATCTGAATTTACCTACAAATATTTGTATAATTTTACACTGAATTTTTCTATCTTTGCTTTGAGGTTATTATCACAACCAACAATATGAGCATTTCTACCTGTAAAAAGCGCCATATCTGCATTGGATACGCAATGAAAATACACTATAAATTACAATTTTGTTTGGGAAGAAGTTTTTATATATTACATTATTCATTTAAAAAGAAATGTTATATTTTAGTCTTTGCTTAGATAATTGAAAAGATTTAAATCTCGACAAGACGCTTCCTAACTCCATGTGGAAGGAGATAGCATGAAGAGGACCCAGTAGGCAACACGCAAGCGGGCCACCGGCGGCACGCCTGCTTTTTGCCACCGCGGCCGCTGAGCTTTTTTGCAAAGCGGCTGACCAGCGGCGCGCCGGCGGCAAGCCGCCTTTTTGCCGCGGTCGCCCCACCGGTGGGCCGCTTTTAATAAACAATACCCTGATCAGCGGCGCACCCGCGGCGCACCCGCGGCAAGCCGCTTTTTTGCACAGAACCCAGCGGG
>JACXGM010015000.1:0-21648 GCA_016801145.1 Umbra pygmaea | reverse complement strand
CCCTGAAGGGGCATAATATGGGGCTCTCTTTTTTTTTTTCCCCTCATCTTTCCTCATGTAATGCTGTATTGTTTTCTAATTCCTGTCTTCCTGTCCTGTCCTGTCTACCCGGTGATTGTCTTGGACGGGTTGATGGCTAATTTCACTGATTACTTGTGTATACTTGTAATTATGTGACAATAAAGTTGATTGATTGATGGGTGTTAAAAGAATTTATAAAAATAAACAGAAAGAAATTTGATAATGAAGTCTTAAAGATAAGTAGGTATAATGTGATGGAAACTTGAGGGGTTAGTTAATTTTTAAAGGGGCACATTATGAATAAAAATCTTGGTCCATTGTGGTTATAACATTCTGTAATATATGTGAGAATGTGTGTCAATTTCCTCTCTAAGCTGAAACACTCTCTGTCTTTGTTGAAATTATCTTCCGAAGGGAAATGACTTGCATAATGGAACCTGTAGCAGTGAATACTGTTGACTTGAAAACAGAACATGCTCACATAACCATTTGCTGAAATCAGTTACCTGTGCATTCCTGCCTTTCTAAATGCTCATCAAAAAACTAAAACATACAGATATACACACATTCAGTATAAACTTTACTTTTCCCTGCTACAGCGATCGATTTTGCTGCAGTAGTCAACCCTATCAGTACTGCATACGACTGCAGCCCTAGAAAATGTATATCTGATCTCATATACCATTATCTCCTGCCTCCAGGGTCTCTGGCCAAGGAATTCAACTGGTCCTTTCACCAATCAAATCTATCAGATATAGCAAAATATGGACGCAGTGCGGCAGGTGTGTCGCAAGAGTTGAAATTATCCAACTCGTGCGGTGCTTTGCCGTACAGCACCAGAACCGGAAGTTGATGTACCACTGAGGAAGAGCTAATATGTCGCTTTCCCCTATGGGTTTATGGGATTGCAAGAAAAGCTTTGACAGCTCAGTAGATAGTTTTCGTGTTGTCGATGAATACTAAACTGAAAAAGCTCCTGCTAGTCGCCTTGCTTGAGGAGGACATTTGTATGCAATGTTCTACACCATCTTAAAGATGCGGAAGACTGATTACGATGTTGATTGCGGTGTACAAGTGTTTCTGCATTACGGTGCCGTACGGTGATTTTTTGCCGTCCTTGGTGTTATTCCAGCATTAGAGTAAGTACAGGGACATAGTCCTGGAGCAACTTATGTTAAAGTGCCTTGCTCAAGGACACATGGTAATTTGTCCCACTCGGGAATCGAACCGGCAACATTTCCGAAATACAAGACTGACTGCCTAACCACTGAGCCGACACCCCTAAATATATCAGCATTGAGCTCCCTGCGTAAACACTAAGCCAGGGTCAAAGAACAGTGTCCTTCACTAGATATGGGATGAAGCAGGGACATGAATCAACAACCTGCTGCTGCCACTCATGAAAAACACACGTCGACCAAGAGACAAACCATACATTTAAAACCAACGACGAGACCAACCGTACACAGTCAGGCTTAATATAAACATAATCTTAATGACTGAACATGATACACTTCATTTATTTAGTGACCCACACTTCCCGAACTATTTCGGGACCTAGGTTCTAGGCTGTCAAACTGAAATAAATAACTGTTGTTTTTTCCCTTCACACCTTGCCTTAGCACCGCTCATTTCCTCTGGGGTTCAGCTACCACAGTACAATGAACCAGGAAGGCATGCTGGCCCTGAGGAAAGCCAGCTGCTGCTCCAGATAAGTCAAAAATGGCTTCCAGTAGTGGGCTAGGACAATGATAGACAGGGAGGGCATGGGCAAATCACTATCTCTGCAGGCAGCTTTTAAACTTGTACTAAATGTGCCTGGAACACTTAAGGTTGCTTTTGACCATGGCCCATACGACACTGTATTAGTGCACTAGAGAGGAAATAAGGGGCCAGTTACTACAGGCAGTCGGTCTGGGGTGTGTTGTGTAGACAGTATAAGGAGTATAAATGTGATTTTTGTGTAGAATGTATTGTCTCTTAAGGCAATGTACAATATTGAAAGACAGAGTACAGTAACAGGAAATACACGCAAAGCGTGCAACACCCCCCTAACTCTGGTAGGTCATGATAACAACTGTTCACAGCACTGAGAATGTTCAACCCAAATGTTTGACAAGTCATCCCCGCGTCTCCAATTACAACAATCTTATGGAATTATGTATCTATTTCTGGGGGTAACTGAATAACGGGACAAATGCAACTATGGTATTGCTACATAACCTTTCTGTAAATATTGGTTATTGTACAGCGTCCAACAGCATGTGCCCAGTAAAGAATGATCTTAGGATCTCCAACAATAGTTATCGTTTCCTTATGGTATCATCCCACTTGTGCTACCAATGTTTATAACAGGCATCGACAACCCTGATCCTGGAGAACTACTGTCCTGATTGTTTTCACTCTTAACTCGAATTTAGCCCACCTGATTCTAATAATAGCTGGTTGATAATCTGGATGAGGCTCCACTACGTGCGGTTTGAGTGAAGACTTCTGGTTTATAATATAAATACACTATTCCTGTCTGAATTGGTGTGTTGTGGTGCCCTACTGTACATAACCACAGAATCACCCAACATAATCGCCATACCTAAACAGAGGTTGACCGCAGTAATCCCATGATGACGCACAGTGACGCCAAGTGTTCACACAGTGTCATGCCAACCCATATCAAAGGTCCGTTTGGGAGCATCACTGACATCGTGACAAAAGCCGGCACTCACCAAGTTTCATCAATAAGGCGAGGAGGATCCATAGCGCGATCTCGAACGGTTTTCGCACGTGCTGGTAATGTATGCCGATGACAGGAAATGCCTTCGTGATATTAGTTTCCAATGAGCCGTCCGTCTCACGCGATGGGTTAACAGGGGCAGCTGAGGCTTCAATGGGCAATGTATTGCACACAAACACAACCAAAACTATTATGTGCAGACTCCAGCGACAGCAAGGAAAGCCATAGGGTAATTCCGACATTTCAAATGTTTTTTATTCAACTAGCTACAAATAGTTATCCTCTTCATCAAAGCTCCGGTAGACATTAAGATGTCACGGGAAGTGATGCTGATGCGGTGATCCTACAACTCGGGCGCGCACTTTTAAGCGGAAAATAAACATACATTTTGTACTGAAAATTCACACGTCATTTTAAAGAAAAAATGCCAGAAAAAAATGTTAATTGAATTCCGTTGCGCGTGTAGTTGAGCGTCCCAGTGTTCAGTAAAGTGACAGGCACGATTGCATGGTTTCAGGAGGGAAAAGTCCCGCTTGTGCCTCATGTCCTTGCCTTGGAAACCGTCGTTTAGTTACTTCTGCCTAAGCAAAGCAACCGTCAGTCGTCTGTGTGGACGCGACACCCACCAAATGTTGAAGCTACAATTTTGCCTTGAACTTCCCGGACCACTGTTAAGCATTGAAGACACAAATATACGTATCCAGTGAGTTTCTTCTTTCTCTTTTGACGTCTAATGCGACACGTCCGCATTCATGGTATTTAGCGACATCTAGTGGACAGGGAGGGAAACTGGACAGTGGACAATGTCATGACGTTGTCTGTCTATGCATGCCTTTGTTCGTTGTCACTCGTGTCTGGCTCTAATAGCATTTATTTTTGACCTATCCTTGGTATACGGTCTGTGTGTTGACAAGTAATTTTCATAATTACATTGATTGCCACATGCAGAGACCAGAACAGTCAGTTAACTTGTGTTCTTGCATAGTTGTAGAACATATAGCTAGACAATCCATTGCTTAAATTTAGAGAGTAATGTCTCTGTTAGGTGTGTGTAAATCCCACAGCGACGCAAGAAACAAACGGGATGGTGTAGTGGGTTTCGTTAGTTAAAGTTTACCAATTGCAGGGATGCTGACAGGAATCCCAGGGCCTGTGACACACAATTTAATATTTAAGGCCCCTCGCAATGCAAACACTGTCAAACTTTGGGCCCACTCAGTCCTGGGCCAGGGACAACATTCCTGGTTGTCCCCCCCTGTCAGCATCCCTGCAGATTGATTGGTGTAGCTGATTTTAGTAGCCCAAGGCCAAATTTAAAGTGACAGTAAACCAGACCCTCTTCTAATTTGTGTTCCTCTGCTTGCTATTTCATAGACAGATCCGTAGTCTTCATGTTCAATTGTACGATTATGCTAACTGACATCAAACGCAGAGTCCAAAGTAAATTTCAAACTCAAGAAAAAAGCAAAATGTCCCCATGAACAACAAAAGTGCAGGATAACAAGTTTTAAAGATGCCAGGTTTAATCTGTCTAAAGTATGCCTCTACAGAACAGTGATTTATGGTAATTGGATGTTGAGGTTTACTGATAGATTTAGCTGAAATCTACTACCAGATACTAAAAGGACAGAATTTGGGAATTCTATGAACACATTGCTGAATTTGAATACCTTTCTCTCATGACACATTTAAAGTTATTTCTGTGCAATATGTTGGCCTGTATCATTACTGTTCAAAGTAGGTGTATACAAGTTGTGCCAACCAGACAGGCTACAGTATCAACCGCATTAAACGCTGGATGAACCCAATGAAAGACCTAGAGGAAGAGACCAGGAAGGAGAGGCTATATGAGAGAGATCCCATTGTCTGTGGCCGCCTAGAATTAAGTCATGTGTAAAATATCTCTGTGCCAGTTTATGCATGCGCACACACACACACACACACACACACACACACACACACACACACACACACACACACACACACACACACACGTTTGATTTTCAAACATTGTGGGAACTTGAAACCCAAATATCATTGTTTTTTATCCTGAAGCCTAATGCCTATGTAACTTTACTGGAAAAACATAGCCTGTATGCCTTAACTTAACCTAGCCCTAATGTCGAAACACATGGCTAACCCTTAATGCCTAAAACTAACCACAATTATAACTGTATTTACCACTGTATGTTTTCTCTAAGCAAAACAACTTACTCAGAAATCTCATTATTTCATTTCCTAATTTGTATACAAACTGCCTCTCAACCAAGAGTCTACTGCAGAGGGTTTGTGCCATAGAAATGCAATGAATAGAAAGGCCATTCCAATTCAAATCAATGCAAACATTTTGTTGTGTACTAATTGAATGACCAAGCAAAACAGTTCAATGAGGTTTTCACTCATTCCATTTCTATGGTTTGAGCAGACAACAGTGATGCATGATGGGAACAGTGCAAAAAGGCACACTGTTGCGGTCATGGCTCTATGATTACCATCTCTCAGTGGGTCTCACTCAGAGATTAACCATCTCCCTCACTGATTTTAAGGAACTGTTGTCAGAGCTGCTATCCAATCATTGCACATATGAATTCCCCTTCCTCATTTGTACCTTGTCTTTACAGATTTCTGACCCAGTGTGTTTGCTACACCCCATGGCATATTCGCACACATTTTTCACGTTGTCATCTGCACAGTTATGCTCCAGTGTTACTGATTCAATGTTATTGCTCTCCCACATTGGGATACTTATTGACCTACCTCTCTGTACATACCACACTTACACAAACTGTATGTAGATTTTCTACTGAACATTTTGAGAATCTTGCGTTTTGTACTTTGTGTATTCTTATGTGTAACTTTATGTTGTCTTGCACTAAAATGCTTGATCTTGGCCAGGTTGCTGTTGCAAATAAGTTTCTGTTCTCAACCGGCCAACCTCATGGTAATTATTTAGGTTAATAGTGAGTTTTGTCATAGTTAGTGTTAGTTGGTGTATCATGGTTGTGAAAGAAAGATAATCATGTCTGTTGTCTGTCTGTCGTTCTGCCTGCCAGGCCCCAATGCCAAAACAATCAACTCAATCGTTGTTATTATTAAGGATTCAACTTTTTAGCTAGGTGCAGAATTCATCATGAAACACAGTCAGTTTCCACAAGATTTCATTTTTGTCCTCAGTATTGGACTGCTCTTAGACATTGCCAATATATTGTTAGAGCAGTTAGATTTATTCAATTGACTTAGTATTTTGGATGTGTTCTGTTTTATTTAATAGTTGTTTGTCTTGTTGTAACAGCAAAGTAATTCAGTGTTTTATTGTGAGTTTTTTTTAAGAAACTGTGATAATGCTGTGAAGACCAATATATCAATTAATCAATAAGTTACATGATACAGTCAAGAACAAGTAATTGTAGTTACTGAAGAAAATAGTTGATACCAGAAGGAAGTTGCTTCAAGGAAATTGAGGTCATACAACTTTGCTTTACACATGACTGAGGTACAGCAGCAGAGAACATTTTTAGATTATTTTCCCTTAGCCATTTCTCACATGACAGACCCCATAACTTAATTACAGCATTTCACAAGTGTAACAACATCACCCCCCAATCTACTATCTTTATGTTAGGGTAGGAATCTTGGCTGGATTATCTAACAAGCATTTTAAAAGGCTTTTATGACTAAGAATTATTATACTCAAATCTCAACTTGTTATACATACATTTCTGTAACAGGCCATAATCTATAACTATGAAAACATTCAATTCCCCAAAAACCTATTTTAAAGTGCATTTAAGATAAATCATAAAACGTTTTAGGGTTAAGAATGAGTTTTATAATAGAATTTTGGTAGTTTGTTATCAAAACAACTTAATATACTTGTTACTAAAAGGTACATATAGAGTAAATGAAGTATAATCTTTTAATCATGAATCCGAGGCAGAAATACATCCCTATAATAATCACATAGCTATAGTAGTATGTTGAACTGATAAAGCACTAATGTACAGTACATTATAATGCTTACTGGGTTTCAATGGTTTACTGGGATACCATAATACTACATTTAAAGTACCAGTATATTCTAAGGAGCCAATGTACCCAAGCTTACAATGAATGCTTTAAACTGCAGCAGATATGCTTAACTGTTCTTGTCTAATCAAATGTGAATGAGTTAGTAAACATGGTAACATTATCTTTAACTGTGCTCCATCTACTACAAGTCAAATTTTTCAAGTTGCCATTAACACAGAATAAAACTTACATTTTCCTTTTCAGAACACAAAAAAAGACTTAACATCTTTTTAACCCATTAGTTTCTGATTAAAGTCTGATCTGCATTCTTAGCCTTGTAGCTGGCATTGTTCAGCTATTCCATTCCATTATTTGCCACTCTGGTCATTTGAAAATGATGCAGAGTAGCGAGGAGTTAGATTAGCATGCTTTCAGTCTCAACACAAAACATCTCCTGATAACCGTACTCTACCAACAAACACTCTCTCAAAAACAACAACAACAAGACAGGACTACTTTGGTATTGTGAGTAATGACGGTGTTAACCACGGCAATGCTGTGTAACGCTGAAACTTGCTTGTGTTTTGTCTTAAACCCCCCACCTCCGTCTGATCCAAATCAGAGGGAGGTCACTTTTAGGTGGACACTGTCAGCCATCTGCCTGGCGCTGTAGAATGACACGCTGATACCCACTGTGGCCATCGTCATAGCAATCTGGTTGAGGAACCCGCTCTGTGGCTGGAGTTGAACTTCTCCCGAGACCTGTCTCTGCATGGGAAACACACACACACAATGCCCATAGGGAATCAGGGAATGTTGCTGAAAACTGAAAACTGCAGTTCCAATTTTCCTTCACAGAACACTGCGTGGCATGCCCTGCTAATTTATTCAAAAGGGAAATAGGATTGGATTTTAGTTTACTGTTACTGTGTTCCTTGCTTCCACAGTAGGAAGAAAGAAATTTAACAAGTAGCCAGTACAATACAGCCAGTACATTTAACAAGTAGCCAGTACAAATAAAGAAATTTAACAAGTAGCCAGTACGCAGGATATGCCTGTCTCCCATATTTACAGCTCTCATTTAATTTAACCTTTATTTAACCAGGTAAGTTGACTAAGAACAGTTTCTTATTTACAGCAACGACCTGGGAGCAAGTAGGGTAAAGTGTCTTGCCCAAGGACACAACGACATTTGGCTCAGTCGGGAATCGAACTGGCAACCTTCTGACTACAAGTCTGACTCCCTACCCACTGAGCCATCTGAGCCATCTGCGCCCCGGTACAGGAGTGATTCACTCCTGTACCGGAGCACCCTGTCAAAAATGTCCAGACTGTGTATCAGCTTCTACCCTTTATTTTATTAAACATAGGTAGAAAATGAACCACGTGATATCCAGCTGTTTTTCATGCACGATTAACCTTAATTAAGAGCCGCACACACCTATTAGCTCATACTCATCAGAATTAACCTTAATAAATGTTTTTTCCCAGGTTAATGAGACAGTCCTCCAGAATACAGTGATACACCTGGTTTCAGCTCGTCCCTGGTTAGCCAACCTGGAGGAGACGAAAGTAGCCAGGTGTCAGACGTCCCAGTCTGATGATCATTCTTAGACCGGTCCGGTGTCTGTCTGCAAAGGAATGAAGTATTATCAAATAATAAATCAGCAATACACCAGTGTCCTCTGTACACTGATAAGATGTGGGCAACTGATCAAGTTACAGAACAAACACAATCTTGACAGTGTCAGGCGTTTTGAGAGCTGGTATTGTAAGGGTTCTAAGGCTACAAAATATGTAAATAAATTATAAACACTGGCTCCTAACACATTTTGCTAAGAGGGAAATGAACTCCATGGCATTGGCAACGTAAGACAGCATCAACTTCTATAGAATCCATCTATAGAATATCACATTCATGGAATTTATTCAGCATCAATAGTACATACAGTAATCTTTCAAATGAGTACAGGAGTTAACCAACAAATGAATCCCCAAAAAGTATGTACATGTACACGCTTCCAGCAAAGCCTATTGTGTTCCACTGACCTGCTTTTACAATGGCGCCCAGCTTCTTACATTACAAGAGAGTTGTCAATAGATCCTAGACTTAAGAATCACCTGGTCATTTGGAGATTTTGCCATCTGAAGTCTAGCAAACTATTAGTCATGATGACAAACATAAGCAATAATAGTGATATGAGGCCACCAAAATAGAGAAAAAGCTTCTGGAAGGCAGAAATATAGCAGAAAACCAAACCTCACAGTATGGATTTTACATAGGTCAGGGAGAGATTGATTAATTATCCAGCGCAGGGGTGCGTCCAAAAGATTCCAGTAATTCCTCACCTTTCCCAAGCCCTGCAGCAGCCAGCGAACGCCCATCCAAAGCACCGGAACGCCGTGCGAACACAGAGGAAGCCGAGGTACTGTAGAAGTTCCTGTGCCCCCTAGCCTTATGTACACGCAAGTTCTGTCCAATGGGTTCAATAGAGTCACTCTGGCTGAAAAAATGGATAGAGAATCATACAAACACACAAAGCATTAAAGCCTCAGCCTGTCAGATACGCTCCTGTCATCTGCAGCAGGAGGGAAATGAGAAGAGAGAGCGCTTCTGGTCAGCATGGGGCACACTTGAGGAAACGTGTGTTACACTCTGCTGTAGGTCATGTAACATGGGAATCTTAACAGGCACTTTGGCCTGCTACCCAAAACAAAACACAGTCCATTTGGATAGGACGACATTGTAATAATATTTTCATGACCTCTTCAGAAAGTCATTTAGATAAGGGTTGAAGATGACAACATTTCATATCACAGTTTTAAATGGCTCTATGTTTATGATGTCACAGTAGGACGTTCCATTTATTTGATGTCACATCTAGAGGTCTGTAATGACACAAACTTTCTGTATCGTCAGAGGCATTTGGTTATACTGCACAAATGCTGTAATCTGGCTTTAAAATTGACATGAAGTTGTATAGGAAAATGTTAAACTCATAAATGCATTCTTTATTGCTTAACTAAGGAATATTCCAAAGAATAAGTGAATGACCACCTGCCATTTTATTGAACTCGTTTTGTGTGGGTCTTACTGTATTCTTTGTTCATGTTCTGCAGAAAACATGTGTTTGGCACTTTTAGTAAGAGTACAAATGCCAGTAAATTGAGTGGGGGAGGGGGAAGTAGACTACAAAAGCCTGGTTGTGGGCTCCTAAATGACTTCATCCATCTGTCTGCACACTGTAAACTAAAGACCTATGGTCAACAGCAGATACTGCCAGCATACTGGTAATATGTAAGCTGTTAATGACATCACAACACACAATGGCATACAGTGAGCTCCATAATTCATTGAACAGGGACCATGTTTTGGTTATTTTCATTCTGTACGCTAACAATTTGAGTTTGAAAGGACACAATCACAGTTAGTGCAGACTGTCAGCTTACGACTGAGGGTATATTCATACATATCAGATGAACCGTTTAGAATTATTAGAACCTTTTCTGTTCCGCCCATTTTCAGGCACCAAAAAGCATTGGACAGTTCAACATAATGTAGATTAAAGTAATAATTGTTAATATTTGGTTGCATATCCTAAGGGGTCCGCATGGCGTAATGGCTAAGTTGCTGCATTACAGGACAGTCTATGATAATCTGTGATTATCAGTGGTTCGAGCCTGACTATGGGTACTCTCCCCGGAACTCCTGCACGAGGCATCGCAAGTTGGCATAGCGCTGCCTGGAATTTGGGTTAGATAAATTAGATTATCTGTCCTAACACGTCGCTCTCCAGTGACTCCTTGTGTTCAGATCGGGCGCTTGTAAATTAAATTGCGGAGGTATAGTTTATGAACGTAATCATCCCGTGTATGATCTGACTAAAGGCTATCGTGTTGGATGTGCGGTGCGAAAAGAATCGGCGGCTCGGCGACGTGGTTGGTTGAATTTTACATACTGAAGAGGAGACTGAAGGCAATAAGTCCTCCAATCAAACAGGAAATGAATATGGCTGCAGTACAGGCCTGGCAGAGCATCCCTAGGGAAGATACCCAGCATCTGGTGATGTTGATGCATCGTAGACTTCACGCAGTCTTTGCATACAAAGGATATGAGACCAAATAATACCAATCATTATTTTAATACACATTATGTTGAACTGTCCAATGTTTTATGGTTCATATGTACAGTATGAATTCACAGTCAAATTAAACCTGACAGCTTGCACGTCAACCTTGTTGTCATTGTATCCTTCAAGTTCAAATTGCTAGAGTATAGAACCGAAATAACCCATACATGATCACTGTCCAAAGACTTTAGAAGATCACTGTGCATAAGGCCTCCAGAACCATTATAACACTGACATACAGACAGGTGACAACTTAAAGCATAGATCAACATTAAGTGTATCAGGAAAAAGTTGGGCCTTATGAGTCTCTGGAGCTCAACTGGAGGAACGAACCACGATTCTTCCAAAAGATCTTTCCTAAACTGTTGATTTGGTGATGATTGTGGAGTGCTTTCTAACATGTTTTGTTGAGATCTGGTGAATGCAAGGGCCAAAGCATATGATTCACATCATTTTTATAGTCATCAAATCATTCAGTGACCCCTGGTGCCCTGCGTATGGGGGCATTGTCATCCTAGAAGAGACGGCTCCCACCAGGGTAGAAATGTTTCAGCATGTGATAAAGGTGATCACTAACTTTGTAATCATTTGCGGTGATCCTCCCATTGAAAGGGAATTTTACACTATGATAGATTTTGATAGATTTCAGCAACATTTTTCGAATCTGCTCGGGCCGAGAGACAATTGTACTGTATAAACCTGCAGGTCTCTCTCGAATTCCACGCGACCTACAGAGGTAGCACACAAGAAATCGAAAGATTGCATCTGGGAACAGCCCAGGACAAATGTAATTTAACAATTAAGACTGTCTAGTGTCTTTGTTTGAAGTTAAAAAAAGCAAAAACGACAATAAGGACAATAACTTACCAATAATAGAAAAGTATCCTGTAAACTCCAATTATATAATGGAATTTTTCAAACTTCTGAATATGAATTGACTTCACAAATTTAACACCATAAAAAACACTTTATTCACCAAGTTACTATACATCAAGTTACTGACCTATCAAACAATTGTGAACTGATCCAGTCCAATGTTAGATCCAGATTTAGATATTACTACATTCAATTGTTCAAACACAATGACAAGATATCGTAACAGGGCAGTAATAATAATTTAAAAGAGATAAATCGTCCAGAGAGTACGGACATACAGTATATATATCAAACAACCCACTGGTACATAGCATACATCTATTTAAAGACTGATCTAAGCTTGAGGGGTGTTTATTTGACTGTGTCTGTGCTGAAATCTTCTGGGTCCACAGTTAAAGGGGGGAGTTTAATTAGGGCTCCCCCTTGGATGGGCACTCTCCAGAGGGCCAGCTCAGTGTTTGCCAGGGGCCCTCCAGTTAGGTGAACGGGAGTACTCTCTACAGTTATCACCCGCCCACAGAAAGTCTGAAAACACAAACCCAAAGACAGACAGATACATCAGAAAAACAGACAGAACAATTTAATATAGAGAATTACAAAGAACTGAGCAAACCAGGAAATAGCGGTGTCTTACTAATTAAACTCCATTTGTCATGGTCCTGTCAGCAACAATATTGCAAAGCAGACAATTTGCATAAAAATGTCTTACTGTAGTTTGTAAGCCAGGTATCTGTGTAGTGTGGAATATAGCGTCCGTGTGCTGAGGTTTTGGTTTGGACGCGTCAATATAGTTCTGCTGGCGCTGTTTTGTCTCCTGATAAAAAAGGTACTACATTAATCAACCAGAAAGTTCTCTACACATTATACTCAGAGTGGCTAAGAGCTAGATTAACATACTGTATAGCTAACCTTTAAAATTTTGTAATTTGAGGTCTTTGCCACAAAATGCTCCCACGACTGGGCTGTCAGCTCCTGCTGTTTCCAGTTGGAACATATCTACAAAATTTAGAAACACAAGCAATAATTAATTTGAAACATTAAAGAGTAATTTGGTCCCAACTGTTATCGCCACACCCACCTCTGTGTACAAGTGTTTCTCGTCACTGTCGTCCTCTTTCTTCTGTTCTTCCAATAAGGAGCTCTGCTCTGCGATGACTCGCCTAGCCGTGTCCTCTGTCATCATGGCGATAGACTCCTGGGTCTGGTTGTCAGGGGTGACCGGCCTCACCCCCTCCAGGGATAACTCCCTGGAGATTTCAGCCCACACCTCACCAACCTGCAGACCAAGCATTCACCGAACGTTTGAAGGCAGCATTTGCAGTGTAACAGCTGGCAGTTACAGGCTTCACTCTTAAGCTGGATTCACACCAGATCCGGCAAACTGGTTGCATTGCGGTGGAAGTCCATTCATTTCAATAGGAAGCAATGTGCACCGCTGCGGCAAATCTACCAGAACTGGCAAAATGTGGATGCGGTGCGGCGGGTGTGTCGCTAGCGTTGATATAATCCAACTGGTGAAGTTGATTTACCAACTAGGAAGGGCTAATATGTTGCTTTCACCTATGGGTTTTTTATGGATTGCAAGAAAAGCTTTGACACCTGAGTAGATAGTTTTCGTATTGTCAATGAACACTAAACTGAAAAAGCTCCTTCCAGTCGCCTTGCTGGAGAAGGACAGTTGTATGCAATGTTGCCCACCATCTCGTAGATGCGGAAGATTGATTACAATGTTGATTGCAGCGTACAAGTGTCTGCATTACGATGCTGTACAGGGATTTTTGCCATGTCTGGTTTGAATTCAGCTTTACCTTGTACCTGACTGATTGATTAGGTCAATAATTGGTTGGGATCTCCCCTCACCTGGCAGTCTAGGTCTTAATCAGCACTAATTGAAGGGAAAGACCAAAAACCAGCATACATTAGGCCCTCCGTGGAACCGGTTTGACACCTGTGTTCTAGGATAAAAGTAAAAACTTGTGGCCAATCAGAATTACGCCCTGGTCTCTATATGGTACTTAGGAACAAGCCCCACTAGAAACAAGTGTTCAATCCCTGGCTCCACCATTTAAACTGTAATTTATCTCTCTGTAGCCCCTCTAGTTCAGTTCCTACAGTGCGGGAATAAAGAATTTAATCCTGAATAATCTATTAAAAATAATCATAATAAACTACAGTAAGTTCACCTTGAAGTCCAGATATCTGGTCACAATGCTGAGAGTGATGTAATCCTCCGTTGACAATTCAGATAAGGCTTCAAATCCTATAAACAGAGGTATTCGTTTGGTTTTCTAACTTCTCTAAATTCAGAAGTCAACTCGCAAAACTTAGACATGATTTACAAATTTTAGCCTGAAATACACAATCAACCGAATAGAAATATCCCTTAGTGTCCCATACCAAGTTTGCAAAAGATGGAGTAAATCTTGGCGCGCACACTCTCAAACACCTCCATAACTGAAGCACTGGGTCTGTCAGCAGACGGAGGCACCACGACATCCTCCCCCTCCTGGTAACAACACAAGATAGGCTTCTTCGGATCTAGCCGAGAAATGTGAAACACGTTACATACAATAAATAACATGTTGCAAAGCATTCTGTTACTAGGATGTTTCATTAACTCCATTGTGAAACAAGAAGGCAGAGTCAACAATATTCACCTGCAGTGGACTGTAATTGTGTTACTGTGAACAGCAGTAGACCCAGTTATTAAAAAGGTACTCACCTGTGAGCCTTCCGTAGTCGTCTCTCCTCACTCCCATCTCTGCCTCCTCCAGTCTCCACAGCTGCAAGAGGAGACCAGGCGCGCTCAGCCCCTTCTGCCCCTTCCAAGCCAGGATGTGGCTCATGGTCTTGGGGTTGTCACACAGATCCAGCAGGGTGCCAAGGACAACGCTGTGGATGTTTCTAGGGCTCCACTGCACAACAAATATGACAAGAACTCAATTTAGTGATGGAGTGAAGAGCTACATTCTTTAAAACTATATACTTACGTTAAGTAAGTCGAGCAGAAGGAATACACCTTCTTTTTCCAAAAACACATCTTCTGTGGTATAGCATCCAACGATACAGGACCTACAGTAAAATAGGACAACAGTCACATATGTTGGCAAAGCCAGGGTTGTGGGTTAGACTCTCATGTGGTCCACGATGTAAATGCATTCCCCCACTACTGTAAGACACTGTGGATCTGAGCAACTGCTAAATTATTCAAGATATAAAAATAAAACTCGAACGTCAACCAACCAGACACAATCCACGGTGGAGAGAATTAGCCTGTTGTGTCCCAGGCCACTGTAGAACTTCTCTGGGCTCATTTTGAGGAAATGCACCGTCATGTTTACTACTTCAGACCCAAAAAGTTCCTAAGGCAAACATTAGCGTGCCAACAATTTTAGTTTCTCATTTACATATAAAGAAAGCAAAAACATAAAAGCAAATTTTTGCTTTTCAACTGTTGCTATGAGGGTTAGAAATGCACATATGTTCTTTTGAATATGTTGTAATCAAGGTTCCTTGTCTTTTGTACCTTTCTGTGTTGATCGTTTTCACAGAGTCCTGACAAGATTAGCTGAATATCAACCTTGATATCCAAGGTGAAAATGTCTTCCTCTTCAAGAGTACTCTCCATTTGCATTAGGATCCCTGAGAAAGTTGTGCTTAACATTATGGACTTCACAGATATAACTGCTTTTATGTGATATGTGGGGAATACATTTGGAATCAAGCACAAAATTGCCATTCAGTTATTAGTGTTTCTGTAGTAGTAAGAGATTACTATATTCATTCTGTTTCAATAATGAAAGGTGATGTAATTTTCCAACAAACTGGTAATATTTGAAAAAGGGAGGTTCGGGCATTACCTAGAAGCTGGCCGACGGCACCTTGATCAAAGAGGTCCTGGTGGATGGTTTGGTTGCCTAGGGACACCATAGATCTCAGCAGCCTCAAACAGTAACGCATCTGAGCCTTCTTACTGCCCCTCCCTCCGGTGCCATGGAAACTATGGCCATGTCCAAAGAAGGAATCTATTTGGTCCAAAGATAAAGGAAAAGGCTGACTAAAGCTTTTGGGCCGAGGAATAATTTTGTAAACGCAAATTAATCAGGGCACCCTTGAAGTCAGACCTCAAAGCTTAAAAATTAATGAATTTATGTTTACAATTATATTTTATTTTATTATCTGGGAGCCTATCTCATACAGTACCTCTAAAGTCTGGGTACAAATCCAAAAAGCTGATCAGAATGACAAAAACAATTTAATTCTCGAATTAAAGGTTCCTTCTGTAGAATTTAGCAAAGTAAAAACAGAACTAAACTCAGCAGAAAAAGGAACATCCCTTTTTCAAGACACTGTATTTGAAAAAATGAATAACTTAACAGATCTTTATAGTAGAGGGTTTAAAAAATGTTTTCCATGCTTGTTCAAAAAACTATTATTGTCTGTGGAATGGTTGTTAAGACACTAACCGCTTAAGGATAGTGGGCAATTAAGGTCACAGTTATGAAAACTATGGACACTAAATAGACCTTCATACAGACTCTGAAAAACACCAAAATAAAGATGCCCAGTGTCCTTGCTCCTCCGTGTGAACGTGCCTTAGGCATGCTGCAAGGAGGCATGAGGACTGGATATGTGGCCAGGGCAATAAAATGCTATGTCCGTACTGTGATACGCCTAAGACAGCACTACAGGGTTACTGGAAGGACAGCTGATTGTCATTGGCAGACCACGTGTAACAACACCTGCACAGGGTCGGTACATCCAAACATCACACCTGACGGACAAGTACAGGATGGCAACAACAACTGCCTGAGGTACACCAGGAATGCACAATCCCTCCATCAGTGCCCAGTCTGTCAGCAATAGCCTGAGAGATGCTGGACTGAGGACTTGTAGGCCTGTTTTAAGGCAGGTGCTCACCAGACATCACCGGCAACAAGTTGTGCATCCACATTGTCAATAGGCACACGCCAGTCTGTCTTTCATTAAGTTATGTACTTTAGGTCATGTTTTTTTTGCATTACAGAGCACTGCATTGTGTGGGGAAACATTATACCATATAAATATTTTATTTCTGATTTTGAAAATATGAAGAAAGTGTTTTTACAGCATTTGTAAGTGGGTTAGCTGGAAAGAGAAAGCAGCTAAAATTTTACAAATAGCGACCATGAGGATGTTCAACAACATTGTTACTCATCGACATTCCAAAAACAAACAGTCACGCCCACCTGCCGCTTTCCCAACATCCAGACGCGTCCCCTACCCTCACCTCGGTCAACGCACCACTCCAGAAGTAACAGTAAGCTGGTGTTTCCCCCACAAGTCATGTAGTCCTCTACTAATATTGGCGCTACAGTGGCCAGAGAGGCCAGAGCCTGTAGCTGCAGCTCCTCCTGCTGGACAGGAGTCCAACTACGTGTCCTTGACTGGCCCACAAGGGAAGCAGTGGGCTTCACTAGTTGTAGAAGAGCCAGGACCACATGACCCTCTTTAAAGAGCTGTAAGACATAAACATTACATGTAAAGTTCCAGTGTCATCAGAAAGTATCAAAAATTTGTTTGTACTTTTGTTCGTATATATTAACTAAAAATGCAACTCACTGGCAGAGTAGACACGTCTTTTGACATGACAACAACTAGGTTTAGCAGCAACTTCTTCATCTCAAAATCTTCATTGTTGTTGGAAAACTTGAGGTTGCGGACTAACGGGTTGTGACTCTTGACTAAGATAAATATAATAATATATGAGAATATCCAAATTGTTAAAGAACAATCAACTTGATTTATTAAAAAAATTAAAACATAGTTGCATTGAATGACTAAGGAAAATAAGCTTACTTTCTGGAAATGTCACAAATAGAATAAGCTGCTTGGTAAACAAACTGTCCTGTAAACACACACACACACACACACACACACACACACACACACACACACACTGATGAGAAGTAAAATATTTACAATGCTAATTTAGTACAACGTGATGCAACAGGCGTTGAGGATAACTTGGTGTGATCTACTTAGCTTATCACAATACACTGCGCTTACAATGAGAGGGGTTTTGGAGTTTTCAGCTATGAGCGTTATGATCACAAGCAGATCATTCCGGAGTTGATGGTCATAACGCCGGATGCCATTCAACAGCTGGTGCAAAAAGGCCTCTTTTAGAGCCCTGTGTTGGATAAAAAAAATAATCATAGTACTTCTCTTCGCACATTAAATTTGTCTATTGGTTCTGCTAAATTCTGCTATTGAAAGAACAAATAATGTAATGCAGGCAAAAAAGTACATACATAATGCAGTCCATGTTGCTGAGTTGAGATATGACCTCCTCTTTTGAACCTCTCTCAAGAAGATTCCACAGAATCTCAGTGGAACGGAACAGGATTTGACCTGATTGGTCTGGCTCATTCATATGAAAGCAGATTTGCTGCGCACCTTTTGCCTTTAATATTAGGCTACAGTTCATGTCTGGAAACACAAAAACAAATATAAATGTGGTTGTAGGAGCTGAAATAAGTTAAAAACAATAGCTTGAAATGGACACAGATAACCTGTAAGTTAAATATGATTGGTCCTTCCTTAAAGCTGCACTAAGTAACTTTCCATTCATTTGGCCCGTTGGGTCGAATTATACATAGATTATTAAAATGATTTTTATATATATGTTTTTACTGAACACAGGAATAATACAGGGACAATATAACCAATTTCCAAAAATACACATTATTATTTTGTTCATAATTTGTTGATAGTTAGATAATGTGAAATGTACATTTTTGCTATTCTACTGTCTGTATTTTGTATTATTTAAGTTGCTAATAACTAAAACATAGTTTTAGTATTTTTTTAGTTTTCAAAAAGTTACATAGTTCAGGTTTAAAGCGTAGCTAAGTTATCTGAAAAGCTACTTCATTCAATAAAGGACAAAGCTTGAAGAATAAAAGGGAATTTTAATATGAAGGCTAATTTCTTTCCTATCAGGAATACGGTGCGGTTTGGAACATAAAGAAACCAATTCACATTTGTAATGCTTTTTGTTTAATACCAGAGGAGCTGGAGAGCATTTGAAGAGTGTGTAGGACCTGGCTTTTGACAGCCACCTGGTTCTGCAGGAGGGTCATGGACAGTACCAGAGTCTCAGCCAGTCCACTCTGTTCCAACATACGCACTCTGAAGGCTGGCCTGGTGGGATGGAGGCCTGGTAAACAACGGACATTGCAAAGGACCTCATTATCTCCATTATGCGAGATGGCACTTTCATTCAGAACAATATCAAACACAGTTGAACATCTTACAACGAGCACGACCACAACATCAGTTTAAATTTGCTCACTCGTTGAATGTTTAGTGATTCTGTTGTGTCTGTGAGAGATACGAGAGGTAGCGGCATGCTTTGAAAGACTTTCCATACCATCCAGACTGGGTTTGGATGTCACAGAGCAGTAGAAGGATATAATGGAGTCACAGATTTGGTTTCTCACATCAGTGTGGGGAACTCTCATCAGGAGCCCTGCAATAAGAAAATTAATCTGTATAACTTTGAGATGACCAAGTGATGTTGTAAAAGCTTCCTTCCAGCATTGCCTGCTTTACGTACCCAACTGAGAGAGAGATTCTTTGACAGTCTGTTCATAGGTCAATTCATCAGAGGCCTTCTCCTTCAGGAAAGGAAGTCTAAAAGTAAAATACTATATTAATGTGTACAAACCAAATGAACAATGTCTGTATTTGTTTAAGGGTAGAATAAGCAAGAAAATGTGATTGGGATTTTTACCTAAAAATCTTCAGTAGATCACAAATGACTGAAGAATATTCAGGGTGATCTTTGGACTTCTCAGCACAGATATCAAAAATCTTAAAGATGTCAGCCAGCTCTTTTAAAAGCTTTATAAGTTACATTTAAGGACAAAATAATCATGCAACAACATAGCCTATCATATCTGGTATAATGAACATAATAAAATAATAGTATATATAATGTAATCCTGTCTATAACATCCCATAAAGACAAGCAATGTGTTATAACTATAATTATTCCAGGGCAAGAAAATTGCTGAAACAAAAAATATGTTCTGCTAATTGGACTTTAGGGAGTTCAAATAGAAATGTTCTATGACTAACAACTAACAACATAAGCTAATATTTTTCCAAAACATAAAGGGATGTGATTCTGAAGAGATCACACTCTGGCACAAGCCAGAGCATATTCAATCCACAAGGATACAAATCCTTTTTGACACCTCTTTACTACTTTCTTCAACAAAGAAATGTGCCTTTCTTTGAAAGTACTCTAAGACAGGAATAAAAAGGTTTCATTATAATTTACCATTGCCAATTGATTCGTTCAATTGTAACTATTGTCATAGATTAACAATGTTGTTAACAATGTATAACTTACTGTTAAAGGATCTTCAATATAATGTATCACACGACTGATTTCTATGTATTTAGTAGCGAGAACCTGAAAAGGCACAATACAAACTCGATACACATTATTCAAGAAATGAATTGAAATGAGGGTCAAAGTAATGTTAAATGTCAAAGTAGATAAAATGCTTTAGCTACCTCCTGTTGATCTTGTAGGTCATTGTCTTTTAAATGTTTGATAACTGGGAACTCATTTTTTTTCCGGTGAATATTGGATTTAGATCCAGTTGAAGTTGTGAGATAACTTTTGGTCATTGCAGCCGATGTGAGCATTGCAAATGCATTTGTGCAAGAAAATACTCCGTTATAGATTTTCGTTTAACAAATTAAGATATTTTTATAGTTATAAATAACGTTTCATTAAGGAAAATGCGTAGCAAGCTATATTCGATCTCTCTTAAATAAACACGGTATGTTTTGATGATCTTGGCCTCGCCCATCTGTGAGCGTGTATTCGTTACTATGGTTATCTCTATACCACTACGGTAAGCACAAGACACCAAAAAGGATCGCAAACCCCCTACTTCACCGTTCAACGGAAGTGTTTTTTTACAACCATAGATATTGAAAGTGGGGTAATTTGTGTTACGTGCGTCCTTTCCAGCCAAGCGATCATCTTGAAGCAGACTATAAGCTAAACCTACCGTCTAGCACCGGTACTGCAATTTGACAATTAAATCACTGAGCACATCCACTCTTCACAAAATATAAAATTGACAACTACATGGTTTTGTTAATTAGACATTGTTCGTGATATTTTAAAAATAGGAAAACAAGTTAAGATGGGACAACGATAAGGGGTCTGTGTGGCATAGTGGGCAAGTTGCTGCTTGGCAGGAAGCTACATCATGATAGTCAGTAGTTTGAGGCTGACTATGGCTTTTCCGACTTTGCCCGGAACTCCCAGCATGAGGCAGTGTAAATTTGGGATAGATAAGTCGGTCTATCTACCTTGCCTTGTTGCTGTCCAGCGACCCATTGTGTGCAGATCAGGTACCTGTAAATTGAAGTTTGGATGTATAGTTGGTGAGTAATCTTCTGAGTTTGTGGGAATCGGACAAAACCAATTGGGCATGGAAAAAAATAGGTGAAAATCACGCCTCTAAAATAAAGATTGGACAATGATTTTTATTTATTTTATTTATTTAACCTTTATTTAACCAGGTAAGTTGACTAAGAACAATTTCTTATTTACAGCAACGACCTGGGAGCAATTAGGGTAAAGTGTCTTGCCCAAGGACACAACATCATTTGGCTCAGTCGGGAATCGAACTGACAACCTTCTTTCATACACTATTCGGTGCATATTTGTCAGGAGTTGCAAGTAGTGATGAGTTGTGCTTCCACAGTGTTTGTCAGGCGCCAGTCAGAATTTAAGCAAATTATGCATTGTAAATGGATTTGTGTAAAACAAAGCACTGACTCGTGTACGAAAACATCATCCAATATATG
>JACXGM010014999.1:0-21650 GCA_016801145.1 Umbra pygmaea | reverse complement strand
TCAGTACATAGTGTTTTATCATTATCATTATTATTACTATTGTCATTATTATTTTAAAATTCTTGATTGTTGTAAATTCTTGTTTATAAGCCCACTGCATAGAATCGCCGTGCCATGTCAAAAGAAATTTCTCTGCATAGGATGATGTATGTTATCCGATGCATATGATAAATAAACAACTTTGACTTTTGACTTTGACTTTAGTTTTAAGAGTTTGGTGATTTGTTCATATCTCATTGGGGAAAAATGCCTGGGGCTGTCGCTGAGCAGGTGCCTCTCTTCCCTCCGAACACCTTAATTCTTAGTTCTCGATTCACTTTGGACACGCGAGTGGATTCAAATTGTTCAACCGTCCAACTAGATGCGATAGAAGCAAATTTCATGCTTAATTAGCATCGGTCTGAACGTAGCATGAAACCTACCTTGATGCGCAATGCGTGAGCGGTGCGCGATGGCTGACTGACAACGAGATTAAGCAGCTGAACAAGAATGCAGCCGTGTTCTGATTGTTCTCATCCCAGCTCCGCCAAGACAAAATAGACATGCAATTTAAAAATCTTTCATTTATTGTCAGAAATATATATAAAAATATAATATAAAAATGTTTTCAAAAGCATCACTTTCACCAAATTTCATGCGACATATTACCAGTATGCAACTGCACTTACCGTGAAGTGTTACCAGAGTGGTTATTCTAACCAACAACACACACACAAATGTAAACTAATTTGATAGTGCAGTGACTGACACACACACACACACACACACACACACACATTGTTAAAATTACAGGTTCCCGTGGGGTCTTAAAATGTCTTAAAATGTCTCAAATTCTGAACCTTAAATTTAAGGCCTTAAAATGTCTTAAAAATGGCCAGATTTTCATCCGAGGTCTTAAATTTGATTTATTCAGGTCTAAAAAAGTTTTACCCTCGTTCATTTCCAGAAACGCTGGCCGCAGAAAGAAAAAGTATTGAGTCGTAGTCTAAAAAGTGGAGTCATGAATATTGAGTGTTGATGTTAATTTGGAACAAAAGTACATTTTGCGTTACACACAGACACGTTTTAAGGTGCAACAGTAACAAACCACGCTGCCCTCAGAATGTTGGTTCAGTGTGTTGTAGGTCTTTCTGCAGGATAATGATGTTGGTATGTACATGGTGATAAAATAACAAATCCTGTGATAAATGCAATATCTGCCCACGAAATATGTCTGCGTCTCCTCAGTCTCCTTAAAGTTCGGCCAGGCAGAATGAGACATGGCTAGATAACAGCGATTTCCGCTGTTGGTTACAAGCAATACACAGCTCCAGGTACGAGGCTAGTCATACGCCAGAGTGGAGAAAAACACAAGCTAGGCGCAAAATGCCTTCAGTAGACTCAACCAGTTTCGTGCCTCACCCCTGCCGTCCCTGCCGTTATCCTCCTCTCACTCGCTCTCGGTTGGTGTAAACCGGGACATTTTTGCATAGGCAGGGTGTATGTATTCAGATGAAGACTTCATCACATGACGGAACAGATTAGCAACCATTAGCAAATATTAGCGGGAAGCTAGTAAACTAGTAACACTTTGGCTTTGGTTATGAAGATATTCCTATTCTTCACCTACGACAGCGTTGATAACCCATCCACTCTTGAAAAAAGATAGCTATCTGTACTTTTATAGGCTTTCATTTTTTGTGCAGTGTAAGGTGCGGATTCTCTAAAAAATAGATGTAAAAATAGAACTCCAAACTCCAAGTCTGGTAGAGACTTTGCAAGCTTCAAAGCAATGAAAACACCAGCAGGTATGGACATCTGTAAGGCTGCAATTCCCCTGGTTGGCCACTGTTCATCACCATTTTCTTGGCGTTTCTTGCCTGCCAGGTATCCACGGTAATCACGTGATTAGAAGAAATATACAACAAAATATGTAAGCCGGCAATGATTTATTAACGAAATATGACTTATGTTGTTATAACAAATACAATTATGTATTTTGGCTCCATGTATTTAAACAAGAAGATGTTTTTAAGAAATTTCCTATTGAGAAAATGTACTGAATTCACAATGCAGTATGACTGCATCTAAGTTAACTGCTGTTAAATTGACATTACTGGATTTGAACTTCAGTTTTTTTGTAGTTAAGATGGTAAAAAAAATAAACCATACCAACTGGTAAAAAAAAGGTGTGATTAATGAAAAATGTCAATGTTCCCTTAAAGGGTCATTCTTAGCAAATGGTGATATTTGTGTCCCCATGATATAATCAAGAATAAGTTGTGAAAAAATGGGTTGATATTTATTTTTTCAAGCTTTCTTACAAAATGAAATCCTTCTCCACTATGTAAAACAAAGTCTATGCCCTCAGGGTTTATTAACTTTAAAATAATAATCTGACTGTGGTGCAAGCACTCTAAAATGCCATGTCCCCAGTCAGTTTTTTTAAAATTCAGTTGCAAATATAAGCAATAAATATCAAATCATTTTTATGTATTTAACTATAATTACAAATAACGATGTATAATACATCTCACCACATGCTATTTGTTAAATTAAAAATATATTTTAATATAAAAAATCTTGAAATATGGTTTGTCCCTGAGTTCACTGTCCCCCTGCGTTACTTTAATGAAAATCCTTCTGGACAAGCCCCCTGATTGTTCATTTAGTCACCTGACACTTAAAAAGTAGGATACATTTTTTAAGGGAAAGCAACTACAAGAAGCAGAGTAAGTATCTCTCTATAATCAACACTTTTTTCAATGTCTTAGAGTGGCTTACTAATGTGGTCAAGCATAACATGTCCCCTATGTTACTCTGATTTATATTGGAAACTGATATTTTTTTAAGATTTTGAAGGTAGCTAATTAAAATGCTAAAAGCCTTCTTGTGTAGTCATCATGTGTTAGCCTGTTGTTCACTGTTAATGACTAGAAATGGCCAACTTTAGCATAATTTGTCCCCTCCGCGTTACTGTACCCCCGGGTCCCTACCCAATCTGATTAAAATTCTGATGTCATAACATCCTGAGCTGGCCCAATATATTTATCTCATAGTTGAACATATTCTTTATCAGATTAAATGATAAAATCAATGAAAATTCCTAAAAGAATTGGCATGGTTACCACCCTCAAATGGCACCATTTGCTAAGAATGACCCTAAAATGTATTTAAAGGGATCACACCAAAAGCAGAAATTAAGCCACTTTTCAAAGGTCTAAATATGACCTGTCAAATTAATGGAACAAATTAAAGGGGTTGAATGTTGTATTAAGGACCCCTTAATTCATATTAATTTGTAATGAGTTCAGGGGTAGTTTAAGGCAAATTGTAAGGTATTTAGGAGGTTCATAGTGTATATTGTCTTGGTTGATGTCAAGTTGTCATAACAAAGACATTGACAGTTGATGTTGTTTCAGGTAATGTCAAGTTGTCATAATAAAGAAATTGACAGGTTATGTTGTTTCAGCTAATTTCAAGTTGTCATAACAAAGACATTGACAGGTTATGTTGTTTAAGCTAATTTCAAGTTGTCATAACAAAGACATTGACAGGTTATGTTGTTTCAGCTCATTTCAAGTTGTCAAAACAAAGACATTGACAGGTTATGTTGTTTCAGCTAATTTCAAGTTGTCATAACAAAGACATTGACCGGTTATGTTGTTTCAGGTAATGTAAATGTATCATGACAAAGACATCATAAGCACGTCAACCTTGCATAAGAAATTACATAATTGACCAAATTACATCTAATGACAACATTCATAATCATTCATAAAGATTCCTTAATATTTCATGTCATGGTTATGACAGTGTCATGACAGTGTCATGTCACACTTACGAACAACCATTAAAATAAATTGTTACTGTCACACCCTGCCCAGCAGATGGCAGGGGTGGACATGGACAGAGATGATGGACTTGTGTTTAGTTTAATTTGTATATTTAGTTGTTTATTGGATTTTTATTAAATGTATATTCTTTATTAATTCCATTTAAATATATATAGATTTATTAGTAGTATTCCATGCATTGCATGAGGTTATTTGTTAGTTGGTATATATCACTTTAAGTGTTGAAGCACCCATTCCCCAGCTTGGTGTTGCTAAGAGAGTGTTAGGTAAGGTTAGATTGATATTTGATTAGTGAATGGATGCAGCTGTGTTAGATTAGTTAGTTAGGGAGTTTCTTTATAAGCAGGCCGAACTGGGGAAGAGGTGTTGATCATTGAAGGACTACTGCTGGTGGATTGTGTCTTTTGATTATTTTCAAACCTGTCCGGGAATACATATGCCGCTGTGAAAAGTGAGTCCCTTTAGCACAGTCTATTTTATTATTAGCAACACCATACTAATACTGTGTTTGACCCCCTTTCGCCTTCAGAACTGCCTTAATTCTATGTGGCATTGATTCAACAAGGTGCTGAAAACATTCTTTAGAAATGTTGGCCCATATTGTTGGGATAGCATCTTGCAGTTGATGGGGATTTGTGGGATGCACATCCAGGGCACGAAGCTCCCGTTCCACCACATCCCAAAGATGCTCTATTGGGTTGAGATCTGGTGACTGTGGGGGCCATTTTAGTACAGTGAACTCATTGTCATGTTCAAGAAACCAATTTGAAATGATTCAAGCTTTGTGACATGGTGCATTATCCTGCTGGAAGTAGCCATCATAGGATGGGTACATGGTGGCCATAAAGGGATGGACATGGTCAGAAACAATGCTCAGGTAGGCCGTGGCATTTAAAAGATGCCCCATTGGCACTAAGGGGCCTAAAGTGTGCCAAGAAAACATCCCCCAAACCATTACACCACCACCACCAGCCTGCACCGTGGTAACAAGGCATGATGGATCCATGATCTCATTCTGTTTACGCCAAATTCTGACTCTACCATCTGAATGTCTCAACAGAAATCGAGACTCATCAGACCAGGCAACATTTTTCCAGTCTTCAACTGTCCAATTTCGGTGAGCTCTTGCAAATTGTAGCCTCTTTTTCCTATTTGTAGTGGAGATGATTGGTACCCGGTGGGGTCTTCTGCTTTTGTAACCCATCCGCCTCAAGGTTGTGCCTGTTGTGGCTTCACAAATGCTTTGCTGCATACCTTGGTTGTAACAAGTGGTTATTTCAGTCAAAGTTGCCCTTCTATCAGCTTGAAGCAGTCGGCCCATTCTCCTCTGACCCCTAGCATCAACAAGGCATTTTTGCCCACAGGACTGCCGCATACCGGATGTTTTTCCCTTTTCACACCATTCTTTGTAAACCCTAGAAATGGTTGTGCGTGAAAATCCCAGTAACTGAGCAGATTGTGAAATTCTCAGACCGACCCGTCTGGCACCAACAACCATGCCACGCTCAAAATTGCTTATATCACCTTTATTTCCCATTCTGACATTCAGTTTGGAGTTCAGGAGATTGTCATGACCAGGACCACACCCCTAAATGCATTGAAGCAACTGCCATGTGATTGGTTGAGTAGATAATTGCATTAAGGAGAAATTGAACGGGTGTTCCTAATAATCCTTTAGGTGAGTGTATATTGTGTCAGTTACATCTCACTTGTGGCGTACCCTGCAGCGTGTTTATATGTGCTATGGATGGGACATTGTCATAGAATATATAAATATAAAAGCGATCAGCAACTACCAGCATTCCTGTCGTGGTCTCCTCTTTTACACCACACCATCAAGTCAATACGTGACAGTTACCAATGTTTTTTCCCCCTTCCATCAGTTTTATTAAATTGACTGCTGATCCTGAGTCAAGCAAAGCAGAAGACACAACAGTTGAGGAGTATCCTTTCACTCTTATGTGAATGAGAAACAATAGCGAGGAACGGGGAGAATTGGTAACACTCACATTTTAGAATTTAGATGATGTGTGCTTAGATTGGAAGTTGGCTGGCAGTCTCTATGAGGTGGCGTTGTATGGGGTTCCTCCAACCTTCATGGGGGTGTGGTCTGGTTCACGGCGATGTTTGTAGCATGATAACAGAGGAGGTGAGTACCGTGGGTCCTGGAGACACTGGAGCAGATGGCGCTCCTTTAGTAAATCATCCAGGAAAATGGAGGTGGTGATAAGGGTGTCCAGGGTCATATCCTCGTCCCGACAGGCCAGCTCCATTTTGACTTCTTAACATAATCCTCCGCAATAGGCCAGGTGTAACGCTCTGTCGTTCTACCCTGAAGAGGCCGCAATTGTGCGAAATGACAGGGCATATTCAGCTACCATCTGGTCTCCTTGTTGGATGGTAAGGAGGCGCTCACCTCCTTTCCTTCTGAAGAGTAGTCGAACACTGCCATGAACCGCTCCATGAAGACTTAATAGTAGATGGTAGCTGACTCACCTCCCTCCCAGATGGCCGTTGCCCATTGCAGCACCTTTCCTTTAAGGGAGATGACTAACGCTAGCTTGGTTTGGTAATTGAGGTAATTGTCAGGCTGTCTGGCTTGGTAGACTGATACCTGCATGGGAAAGTCTCTGCATTGTGCAGGGTCACCCTCATAATGCTCCATAGTGCAAGGTGAATGTTGATTGTTTGGCTGGAGATGGTGAGGTGGGTGCAGGTGCACTACCAGCAGCAGTGGACATCGCCAGAGAGGTAGATATGTATGAAGCATTTGTACTACCTCTTGCATGGCAGAGTTTAGTCACAAAACCAAGGTTTATATAAGGGCAGTTAACATTGTATATATATTTTGAGCGCAGTCAAAAATAAATCATGAAAAAATAATTTATTTAGTTCACTTACTGCTCTGTGTCATAATTCAAAGGAAAGTCATTCTTAAGGAAGTCTGTCACAACTGAACTCCATCTCAACGAGACAGGTTCAGCTTTCTTTCCAATTATGCTTTCCTGAGAGACGATGAGCGAAAGAGGCACTCTGTCTCGACAGCCCGGTGTCGTGGCCCCACCTCCAACCTCAGTTCCATTTAGCTCAACAGCCTGAGTGCTGTTGTTGAGTTACTGTTTTATTTCAGAGGGAACTTTCATAGGTGAAACCAGGTCATCATACCACCTTGGTTGTTTCTAGTGTCTGAATCCATTGATCGTTTCCTACATCTCCACTGTGTATCCGCAACCAAAAATTGCAGGGGATGTGCGTTCACTCATCTTGTTAAAGTCAGTATTCTATAGATGAAGTTTGAAAGGAAACCTATTTCGACCAAACCAAACCCACTCCATCTTAAAAAAGGATATAAGTGGGCCTGTAGTAAACCCTATTGTGATCCAAGGCTTCATTTAGCGTCTTAGAGTGCCCTCTTGCTCCAACACAAAAAACACCATGATACTCAATATGATGCTGGATGATAGTGTGTACTGTATTACATACACCAACATATACATTTTTTTTATTTAAACATCCTAGATTGTTTTGAAACAAATGTCCCTTAACCCTGCTTATTTTCATAATTTGAGGTAATGTCACATTATGTGCTTATAAAATATATGATGTCCCATTTAAAACTCATCCTTATTTTTTTATCTATTGATCCTAGAAATAGAGTTTGATGACAACATTGGAACATGAATCAGATAAATAATCAGCACTGCTTCTAAGCAGCATGTATAATTGTCTCTAAAATAAGAAATAGAACTGTTAGCATAGATCTGCTCCCAGAACAGCAAATAAAAGGAATACATTCAAGCTCCTTTTTCTCATTTAATGAGTACAAGCCCAGTATTATCAAGTTCACATAATGGAAGCAGTCAGTAAGGTTTTGAAATATGTAAAGGACATGATTCAGAACTAAGCTCCCTAATGAGAAAACTTGCCTGACACTTGAAGGCTTGCAATAGCACCCTGAGCTTGGCTTTCATAACTATCTATAAGAAACAGTACAGTACTACTGGCATAGAACAGCTCCCAGAACCCTTAAAAGAGAATCCTTTGACTAGTCAACTCAACAAATATATAATTTCTTGCACTAATATAAGTTCTTTCATTTAATTTTGTCTTGGCATGGATTTGGAAGATAGGTATTTGATAATGATTACAAACAACCACACGTAGAGGGCACCCAAGTGGCCTGCAGTGGTTTACTTCAGTGCTTCACAGTACAGCTAACAGTCCCCGAGTTGTCTCACATAGGATGGTGCCAATTTGCTCGGCATCATCCAGGGTTTGGTTGTTTGGATGTGCAGTAGGTGGGCTAGGTCAGAAGCCTGCAAGCTCGGTAATGGTTATCAGCTGGGGAATGTACTCTACTCATCCCAGCCAAATTGAGCCAATATGTGCTGGCAAATACTTCATGTTAATTGCAAATTGGACATGAAGACAATGGGAGGTGAGAAGAAAGAGTAAAAAAACATTTTATTAAAATGAATGTCTAAACATAAACCACAGGCATTTAAAGACCGGCCAAAATAAAACAGTGTAACAGGTTAACAATACATTTAAGGATCCAACATTTAGCGTGCTACACCCCAAATATTTTTCAACAAGCAAATACTTCCATACTTACCAAAACAAAACATGTAAATATATACGATTAAAGATAGTTCAATCAAACATGCACAACATGTGAACAACCCATCTCCATACTGTACACCAATTATTTCTCTCTCACACACACATGCACGCACACACACACACACACAGACTCAAGACCACTTCATTTAAGAGACGGGGGGTTCTTGTATATAAAAGGTTTCCACCAGTCATTATGAATTCTACTGAAGTTGGAACCTCAGTGAGACAGTTTTACAAAGCTGCGGCTGCAAGTTCAAGGATACAGCTGGGGAACGGTCAGTAAATAAGGTTGTGATACTTCTCTTAGTTTGCATCCTTTATTTATTTATTTCACTGCCTGAACTGCAGTCCATTTGTCCTTAATTATACCATAATCAGATGGACTGAATTTGTTGATATGATGACTGTGGATGTGAATGTCATTAGAACCATTATATATACAGCATCTCACAAAAGTGAGTATACCCCTTTTTTGTTACCAGCGATTTAGACCTAAATGGCTGTGTGAGTTATTTTGAGGTGACAGCAAGTTTACACTTTTATACAAGGTGTACACTCACTACTTTACATTGTAGCAAAGTGTCATTTTTTCAGTATTGTCACATGAAAAGTTATAATCAAATATTTAAAAAAATGTGAGGGGTGTACTTTTGTGAGATTCTGTACCGGTGTATATATGTATATATATATATATACATAAATACACATAAGATAATCAATTTTGTAGGTGGTGTGTAGGTTGGCATTTTCTCTCCTGAAGGAGTTGCATTACCATCCATGCACATGCTCAGCTAAGAAGGAACATTGTTGGGAATTACTGGTGAGAATTATTCCCTTGCCTTTTTTTCCCCTTGTATTAGCCTTCCTTTATTCCACCCACAATATAACATGTAATTGGATAAAATGAATACTGAATTTTACTTTTCAAAACACTTCCGAATCAGTGATCCTTTCAATGTGAGATTAAATTGTGAGGATGCATTTGACTGGCACCCTCCTCTACAGTGAAGGTTTGCTGCCCCCATGTGTTATTTTACTGAAAAATCACATTGAGCTACAATTAAATATTTACAGTGTAGTGTGAACATTTTACTCTCTTAAAAATGCAGTCCGAGACCTTTGCAGGTATTTATATTTTTTTATCTCCCATTTTGGACTGGAAGTGTAATGTTAATACGTGCATAATCCATAAGTCATTATCATACCTCATCCATGAAGATCAAATGTTGAAAATAAGTGGTTTGTTGTCCCTTTTACAAGCAGTGGAATAAATATACAGTAGCTAGGAACATTTCCTCATATGTAAACCCTACAGAAGGACCCTTAACTAGTCAGGCTTCAAAACAAGCCAACCCACAGCAAAAGTTTGTTATAATGCCCAAGCTAACATACTTGTCAGTTTTCTTTCTCTTAGATGTAAAATTTGTATGCAAATGTTTGGGCAGCCCTGAAAAAAAATTTGTTACAATGAAAATGTATGTGAACAGAAGTTGACCATAGTCTATGTGTTTGGATGAAATCCCTGATTGGAAGTTGGCCCACCACCTTAAGCTTAACCTGGACAAGACAGAGCACGTCTTCATATGTGAGAAGGCCTGTCTGTTTCATGACATGTCCATCACAGTTGACAGCTCCCCACAGAAGTCAAAGAATCATAGTGGGTGCCAAGACCACACCCTGTCATTCTCTGCCAACATCAAGGCAGTGAGATACACTAGCACGCTTATGCTCTAGTTTAAAACATTCATAAAGTATGACTTTATCTCACATGAGAAGTGTCTCAAGTACTAATCCAGGCATTCCTCACTCTTGGATTACTGTAATATGTAATTATTGATATTTGGCACAGGCGCTAAAATGAAGGTAAAACATACACTGAAGTAAAACACAATAGAAAAAGTTGCCCTAAACAAAGCTGACCTGGTTACCTGAAACAAAAAACAGAAGGCAGGCTGGTGTGTGAAACCACCACAGAGACACGCACAGAATATTCCAAAACAGTAGAAACTGCAAGATTTACAAAGCCATACTCAAGATTGGCAACAAAGAACAAAACATACTAGGGAACATGTAACAGTGTAATATCCAAGGATGAGGACATGAGCCATAGGGTGGACTGGTTCCACCTGGTGGTCAGACATGGACTTATCTTTCATGTTCTCATTGCACTAGTGTGTCTGTTTTGTAATCTGTTTTTGTGTTAACCTCCTAGATTACCACCAGTTGATCCCTATCTCCAATTAAGTGTGTGTATTTAATGTTCCCTTTCGCTTGTGTCTTGTGTGTCAATGTGGATTTGTCCCTTTTGTGTGTGGCGTGTGTGAGGAGTAGGGCTGCAGATATGTTAAGTACAACGAACAGAAATATAAATGCAACACTTTGGTTTTTGCCCCCATTTATCATGAGCTGAACTGAAAGATCTAAGACTTTCTATGTACACAAAATGTTTATTTCTCTCAAATATTGTGCACAAATCTGTTTAAATCTATGTTAGTGAGCACATCTCCTTTGCCAAGATAATCCATCCACCTCACAGCGAAAATGACAACTTCCACACAGTAATTTAAAGCCACAACAGGTGGATTCAGCACCATGGCCAGGTCCGCAGCCTACTGAATTGTTTGTGATTCCTTAGGCTGCGGAGCTGGTCATCATGCTGAATCCACCTCTTGTGGCTTTAAATCACTGTGTGCGAGTTGTCAGTTTTGCTCACAGGGTGTGCATCCGGTTTGGCAAATTGACACAAATGAGAAAATGCCTTAAACCTGCATTCTATCTGAATTCCAGCTGGTGGCGATACGCCTGGTTGTAAAAGAGTTCGGTTTCTGTAGTAGTGTATGAGAATGAGAGACATAATATACTTAATTTACTGAGGTAATAATCATTTTCATAATGAGTATATGATCTCAATCGCTAGATTTAAGCCTTCTGCAATTTATCATGATGTAAATGTTTTGAATTATGGTCTCGTTGATTTTAAAATCGGCAATAAAGCAAAGGGGCGTTTAGGGTGTGGCTACAGCTTTCGGTTGTACGGCAAAACACTCACTGTCACGATTATAGGTGTGTGTGGAGAGAGGGAGACTTGAGCAAGCAGTATGTGGCAAATGGTCATGATTTATTCCATGCATGTTGAGATCCAACAGAGTGTAGTTCATAGAATAAGGGCGCGCTTACTAACAGACCTACATATACTCGTACTCTTTACAGTGGTACAGACACTGGAATTAAGATCTGAGTACAAAGCTAACGCCTAAACAATTCAAGCTAACGCTTATAGCAACACACTTGTTTGTAGCTCTTACACAACATGACAAGCATGGAACATAAACTATATTCCTGATTACACTGAGGGAAGCTAATATAAATAGAGTACAACGACACAACTAAATGTGACTTACGTGGGGTTATACCTCCAACAATGCACCACGTCTCTTCCTGGTTACAGGGCTTCTTATATGAGGAGCTCTGATCACTCTAACGTGACACGACTGTTTAAGTTTTCCTTAATCAGAAACTTCTACATAATTCCAGCTTCCTCCAGTCCTTACTCCCAGCAAAAGTCAGCCTGACCAGGAAGAGTCGTGGCTGACCCCCAAGGGGACACACTTCAAAATTAAAGGCAAAACATAACCACCATGCTATAGCATTGAATGAGGAAGGACAAATATACAAAATGCAACTAAACATAAAACAGGAAAATTAATAATGCAATGAAGGAGTCCATACTCAGTCCATGTACACCAGCCCTCACTGGGCTGGGTGTCACACTCAAAGGAGTCGCAGTTCACTTTTTCCGGAAAGTAACGTTACATTTTGTTTTACATTTTGTTTTAATACTGTTTTTCTTCAGCAACCCAATTAATATCAGTTAGCTAGCAAGATTACTTCTCCCGCTCATCTATAATCGTCACATCTGCAACCAAGATGCCTACACCCGTAACGGCAAATTCGACCCAAATCAGATCTTAACAAACCAATGGGTGACGTCACACATGGTTATATCCAGTAATTATACAATCTCTGGTTTTGCTCCCTCAAAACTGCGACATCTGTGGCATTGTGCTGTGTGATGAAACTGCACATTTTAGAGTGGCCTTTTATTGTGGCCAGTCTAAGGCACACCGGAGCAATAATCATGCTTATTATCGGCATCTTGATATGCTTCTTATCAGCATCTTGATATGCCACACCTGTGAGGTGGATAGATTATCTTGGCAAAGGAGAAGTGCTTACTAACACAGATGTAGGCAGATGTTTTAACAATATTTGAGAGAAAGTAGCCTTTTGTGTACGTAGAGTGTCTTAGATCTCAGCTCATGATAAAAGGGGGCAAAAACAAAAGTGTTGCATTTACAATTTTATTTAGTGTATATTGGTACTTTGTGCCCTTATCACGTGTTTTAGGTAATGTATATTTCACAATGAAGAGCCAGGCGTACGTTATATATTAGCCGCATCTATCCCGCTTCAGAGCTTAGTATTTAGTATATAGTCATTGTGCAAGCTCCATTTACATGTTTGTATGTTCCTCCAGAACCATATGTATGTCATCCCCTGTTGTCCTCAATAAACCATGACAACAGAAGGACTCCTGCATTTTGCTTCCCTTTTTATCACCAATACTGTTACAAACAGTGAACAATGACCGACAAGTAAACAGGCAAACAGAGGGAGATAAATAAATGTACTAATTAGATAAGGGGAACCTAGTGTGTTTAAAGGAGACAAAATAATATAAGTCCATTGGCTGTCAAAGGGAACTGGATTTAATGTCCAGGAGAGACGGAAAGAGGGTGTTGCGTGGCTGGTGAGTAAACCACTGGCACAACATGACAGCAGAAATGCGCACCTGGTGTACTTACTCTCTGCATCTTAATCAGATGTGGAATGTGGAACTGCCTCACTCTAACATTAAACAAATGGAACTAGGAACAGTTTTTTATCACCAGAGAAGATAACCTACAAGGACGTCCATTTTGCAGTGAATCCTTTTTTATATGATATCTCCATTTTCAAAATGTGTTATTGTCTTAACTTTAAAGTTTGCCTTTTGTTATCCTGACAATGAGTTAAAAGGAATATATATGTGAGTATGCTGTTTATTATATTATACAGTTTGGCCTTCAACACCATTGTGCCCTCTCTACTCATGAAATGCTCATGACACCAGGCCTACACTCCACAATCTGCAAATGGATCCTGGACTTCCTCACTGGCTGCTCCCAGGTGATGACGGTGAACAACATCAACTCATCCACAAGGTTTCTCAACCCAGGGGCCCCACAAAGCTGTGTACTCAGCCCTCTCCTGTACTCCCTATGCACCCACAAATGTGTTGCCACCCACAGCTCTAACATGATCATCAAGTTAATTGACAACACTATAGTTGGAGGCCTGATCACGAACGAAAATTAGACGAACTACAGAGAAGAAGTAAATACACTAGCGGTGTGGTGCCAAGTGTACAATCTCTCCCTCAACATCAAGAAAGATGAACCAAAGAACAGATTTTGGAGTACAGAGTGAAAAGTCTGATCGGAACCCAATCCTCATCAATGGAGACGCCGTTGAGAGGGTCACAGACTTCAAGTTCTTTGGATTCCACATGTCTGAGGGGCGGCAACATCTGTAAAACCTCAGGAGGCTGAAGAAATTCAGCCTGCCCGAGAGCTTGCACTGTTTTGTACAGAGGCACCATTGAGAGTATTCTGACAGAAAGTATCATTCTCTGGTATGGAAACTCAACGATGGCTTATAGAATAACTCTGTGAAGGGTCTGACGCCATAGGCAGATATCCTGGGGGGGGACGTGTCTGGGAAAAATAGGATTTGTCCCCATCAATATATCACTATATATAACTATATAACTTCAATAATATAAAAAATGTGCAATGAAAGCAATTGTGCTGATTATAGACACTTAAAAGTGTTGTTTGTTACTGACCTCCAGTAAGTAGTTCAAACATTAGTTACCAGAGTTTTGTAACTCCAGTTCTATGAGTGGAGCATAGTCCCATAGGGGAACTATGCTCATATTGGTTTACCACTGCTGCGTAGCGGGATGCGCCTGAAAATTTATATTTGCATACACGTCACCACAGCAGCCAATGGGGTGACCACGCCAACTCTATATTAGATTTCTGTGCCCATCACTCGTCTCCCGAGAAGGTCTGAAGCCGACCTCCAAGGAGAAGAGTAATTCAGGGCACTAACCCTATGGAGCTATGCTCCCCTCATAGAACTGGAGTTACAAAACTCAGGTAACTAACGTTCTATATTGTGGAGCTCCACCCCATAGGGGAGCTATGCTCCTATTGGTTAGGGCGGAGCTATGCGCAGTCAATGTATCCCCTACTCTGTTACCTTGGAAAAAAACAGCAAAAGCTGCGTCCATAGATAGTCAGAGCAATACAAGCCTGTGCTTAGTGAAAACAGCACAGCCTGGAGCAACGTTTCACAAATTGAACGCACCCCAAAAAACAGTACTGATCCATTAGCACTCTCTCAGTGGAGAGAGCTCTGAAAACAGACACATATAACCCAATCTATCTTCACAAAGTGAGAGAAAAGGGTTAAAGGTATAAAGGGTGGTCCAAAATTCTGAGTGAAACTACAATATCAACACCCTACTGTGAAGGGAGGAAACAAAACCTCTCACTGATTATCTGATTCGAAGAAACCTGATCGGAAAACAAAGTGGCCGAAGCCACTTGAAGAGAGATCCATCAAATAAAAATTGATGAAAGGTGATGGCGACACCCATGACGCTGCCTCACAGATCTCTTCCACCCCTGCCCCTCCTTTGAGGGCAGCAGATGCAGCCACACCTTGTGTGGAGTGCGCCCTGATACCCATGGGTATAGGCAGGTAATAGATAGCATGCTCAATAGCATGCTTAATAGATAGCATGCTCAAGGGCAGCTTATGCAATGTCTTTGGGAAAACCTCCAAAACCACTCATAAATCCCATTTGGGTAGCCTTGATCGCACATTAGGGCATTATCGATGATCCCCCTTTAGGAAATGTGACATTAATGGGTGCGCAAAGACAGTGGAGTCTTTGAACCCTTTGTGACATGCTGAAATCGCCAACGCATACACTTTCAGTGTGCCTGGCGATTTCCCTTCTACCAACAACTGTTGCAGGAATTCCAACACCGAATTCACCTCACAACAATGTGGGTCAAGTTTCCACGTTGAACACCAATGCGTAAAGGTTTCCACCTGCATGCACCATGTTTGGAGGTAAAAAGGCCTTATGCGCTTTGATCGGATGACCCCCTCCGATAATCCAGTGCGCGTCAGTCTCTCCCGCTCAGGAGCCAGACCCACAAGGGCTGAGTCAGTATGGGAGGGGAAAGAGTTTTTTCCCCTTGGCCTGAAGCAAGGCATCTGGCCAGTGGGGAAAGCACCATGGTGAGGCACTCAGTAGTGCTGTCATTTCCAGGAACCAGGACGCACCCGGTCTCTCCGGAGCCACCAATATGACCATTGCTTTCTCCTCTCAAATTCTCTGCATCAATTGAAATAGAAGTCTCATCGGGGGAAAAGCATAAAGTAGACCCTTCGGCCATCTGGGATGCGCAAATGCATGAAGGGGGGGGGGTTGTCCGTGTGTTTTCTCCTCTGATGCAAACAGGTCTGTGTTTGCTCTGCCTAACCTGACCCAACTCATACGGATGGCGTCCAGATGTAGGGCCCACTCGTCAGGTCAGTGGCCCCCTCTGGACATCAGGTCTACCCCTATATTAAGGAGGCAGGGAGAAACAAGCTCACTCTGCCTAAGGGAGCCCCCAGCAGTAATCTGTCTGGGCGTCTCCAGAAGGTCAAGTCCTCTCACAGCGATTCTGGAACTGTAACACAATAGGCCAACGCAACCTCTTCATAAAATAGTTTTTGAAGAGGTAGCGGAGTGTGAACCACCTACTCCCAAGAAGAAGAAAAAAGATAAAGTGGATAAAATAAACAAGTCGACCGATCTTAATGGAAATATCTGCACGTTTTAGCCCAGCAAACCATCTCTGCATGTGACACACGTGTAACAGACCTAATGGCACCACCGACATCAATCCTAGTTGTGACATGATGCATCATGCCGGTACGTTACAGTGAGTTTGGCAACGATCGAGTTTGTGCAGCAGTGCCTCTCATCATTGCAACCATGTCGAGGCACAGGCCCACGGTGTGCTTTTCTCCAAATTTAGAGCAAAGCCCAGCGCCATCAGATGTCTCATTACATGTTCATGGTAGACGATTTGACCAGAATTAGGAGATCGTCCATATAGACCAAAATCCTTATTCCTCTTTGCCTCAGCGGGGATAAGGATGCTTCCCGAATTTTGGTAAACCATAAAAGCTTGAAACTATTACATCCCTACCGAGGATATTGAAAGGTTTGTTTAATCCTGTCCTGAGTCCCCCTTTTACTTTTTTCTAAGTTAAATCTTTATTAGGGTTTCAAGCACGTAGTGTTTGAAAATTGGAATTGGAATTGGAATTGTTATAATTGGAATTGGAATTGGAATTTTTATAATTCTGCCGTAAAACAAATCGTGCAGACCAAACCGTAAGCGCTAGAGACTTGGAACTTGGCACGATGGTAGTACAAAAATTGAGGAGAGTTTGAGAGAGTATGACCTTGATTGGCCTATAGGTGGCACTACAGCAACCACAAGGGCGAAAATGGTCATAACTCCTACACTGTTTGTTGTAAATTTTGAATTTTCTAAAAAAACGAATTTTGCTAACTAGTCCTAGGTTTCTTGCCTGATTGGAACCAAACCATTGCATGAATGTTCTATGAAATCTGAATATCAATAATTTTTCAAAAAAGTAGAATTTTCAATTCACGGTTGGTAAGGGGCGCAAAACGAATGATGTGGGAGGAGCCTGTTTTACTAAAATGGATATAAATCAAGAAGTAAATGAGATATCATCACCAAACCCGGCACACATATATAAGAGTTCAATCTAAGGTCACAGTAAAATTGTGATGATTGAACACTAGGTGGCGCTATAAAATGGAAAAAACAAAAAGAGCTATGACCACCTGATCGTTAGTTAGTGATTGACATGCTAATTGGTATGCAGTGTCTTGGTCCAAGGGGCCATGTATGTTTTTAGCTGCTTTCAGAACAAGTTGTTACAGGAACGTAGTTATAGGAACAGTCCACTTCTAAACAGTTCTACTAACTACTCTCCCCCAAAACTGGTTATGCTATTTGCATTTGCACAACTGGTAGGAGGGGTAAGGGAGTGATGCAAGCAGAGCAACAGTCTTTGTAGCGCCACATACAACAGCATTTCACAGTTGAATATTATAGTAACACTGGGTGTATGATTGGAGATAAGTGTGTAAATCATCTTGTGTATGCAGATGATCTGGTTGTATTCAGCCCAAGTAGTGCTGGGTTCCAAAAGCTGCTTGCTGTTTGTTCAGATTACGGGGCTGAAAACGGCATCCAATACAATTAAAAAAAGAGTGTGGTGTTGATATGTCCTCCAATCGGTGTTCGAATGGCGGCATTTAAAGACTAGGCCGGAGTAATTAACAGAGAAACACAGAAGATGAAGGCTCCAGCGTTAAAATGATGGAAGAAGATAGAAGAGCAGAGCACAACAGGCAAACGAAATGACGGACGTGAATTATAAATTGGACCAATCAACATAGACCTAGGAAAAGGGAAAAGGGAAGAGGGAAAGACCCTGCTCTGAAGTAGGAGCTGAAAGAGTTACAGGAACTGCGGTCTGAGGAACTTAATAATCCCTAAATTGGTCCAGTCATAACACGAGAAAAAAAGGGTTATAGGAACGTTATGTTCTAGGAACTGCAAAAATCCCTGTGGTCGGAAATCGGCTTATGGAGAGGCCACAAGTGGAGAGAGCTAGCACCAGGTGAGAGAGATAGCAGGTAGTCAAGATAAGTAGACTCTGTTTCACAAAGACCAGATATACTGCTCACATTAAATGTAGTGCACCCAAAACTATATTCCTGATTAAATGATGATCTATTTTCTTCTTTTCAGCGCTATGATTGTTCATTATAGATTTTAGTTGATTTTGTCCATAGTGATTATGTGCCTTTTATGCAAGCAAAGTTTTTTACAATCTTTAGTTGGCATATTATAAGACACCAGTTTAGACCCCTACAAAAAGTCAGTAATCTTAGTAAAACAGTTTAAGAGCAGCCCTACTTGGTTTATGCTTTTGGTTAATTTACAGTTTTTTACATTTGCTAAAGCACAATTTTGAAAACAGGGCTCATTTTGTCAAAACACTACACTCTATTAACACTTTGTTAAAAACTACAGTATACACACATTTATGTTATTTTGTCACCAGCTGGCACACACAGTTCATATGATTTGATTCTGTCTGGACCAGTTATACACTGCTGCAATAAATCCAAAACTCAACATTTCTACTCTTGTATAATGATATAGTCTGGGTTTGATTTTGTCTAAGACATTGTTAGAGTATGAATACACACAATTATGAAAATATTTATTTATTCCATATTGTGAAATCTGTAAATAGTGTATATCAATGCTTTCCAAAAGCATATTTCCAAAGATTGCATTTGACATAGAAAATCAAGTCAGAACACAACAAATAGAATATAGTGCATCAACACAGAAACAACATTTGTGGAGACAAAAAGAAAGAAAATAAAATCCTATGCATCATTGCTTTGCCTAGCTGGATCTGGCCATAGTACTTCGTCCCCATCATTGGCTAGTTCTCTCTCGCAAGAAAGAGAGGGAAGACCTTTCTAGAATGGCGAATCCGTCCTTGCACAGAACTAGTGCTGGAAATTATAAACCTCCCACGTTAAGGAATGAAATGTATGGTGGGAGGTACTGGAGTGTGAATTGTGAATGCCGATTAAACAAGTTTTGGACCAGTTTTGGCTGTCTCTTGTTCCTCTGTTAATAGGGGGCTTCTTCCTCCTTGGCGCCCTCGACCCTCAATCCTATGTGGACCGATCAAATTAAAATGTCACAGGAGAGCGTACAGGGCATTCTTTAAAAAATGTAATGGGTACTAAAGAGTACTGATGCAGTGCATATACAGTAGTAGGCTACATTGTACAGATTTGTCTGTAGACAGAAGAAAGTTTTTCACCTGTGCTCTTGTCTGAATCACTGAAGCAACAGTATGTCTGCTGAGGTTGGCCTGGACTCTGTCCAGCCTCTCTCAATGTCAATCCATGGTTTACCAAGGTCGCTCTTATCTCATCTGGCAAATGTTGTCCTTGTCTTCTTTGTCCACATCCTCTTCCAGGTCTACCACTGTCACAACATAGCAGAGACTTTGGTTTGTTGTGGCAGAAGACTGTTACTGATGTGTGTTTGAGTATATGAACTATTATGAATTATTTGGACAATGACCAGAGTGATATTTATGTTTGACTGTTGAATATTTAAGTTGATTTATGGGAATTTTATCACCACTCACTGGACACTATGTGCTTTTGCACTGCGTCTCTGTATGATAAGTCACGGGCTTCATTGATGACCCATTACATACATCTGATGTTAATTAGATATCTCGAGCTTTATAAGCTCAGGTGTCCAGAGGGTGGTTGCTGTTCATTGAGAGTGGAAACTCCTGTGTTATGTTGCCTTTGGTTTTCCTGGTCTTTTTAAGTAACATCTGAGCAGACATTCTTATAATATCTAAGGGTCTTAAGTTGCTATTTTTGTATAGTTGAGCCAGGCGTACAATATTTATTCTAGCCACGTTTACGTTGCGATATGAGCATAGTTTATCTGAATTATATTTGTTGTACAGCCCTATACCTGTCTGCTTGTTATCAGACCAGGAAAGAATATCTTTTTATACATTATATGGGACTCAGTTCAGTAAAACCACAGAACTCTACTTTCTGCCTGGTCTCCTTTCCTCCACCTCTCCAACAACAAAACAACACCATAACACCTGCAATGTTAAAACCTCTTCCTCTCCCTACTCCTCTTCCTCTGTGGGCTCCCTCCTCATCCTCACTTTCCCTCCTCATCCTCACTCTCCCTCTACCTCTTCCTCCAACGTTGCCTTCCATGTTTGTTGAAGACAGCTGAATTCATATGTTGCCTTTCTATAGTGCCTGTAGGTGATAGGTGTGTTTCCAATTAGGCACCTAAGTGTCTGCACAACTGAGAGCTGTGTTTACTCAATTGGTTCCTAGGTGTGAAATGTTGGATGGCAGTGTCTTGAAATAGCAGAGCAGTGCCATTATCTAAGATTTCTGTGTCTGTGGTAGAGAAGTGTGTTTAGTGTTTTTGCAGATCAAAGTGTTTGGTGTTTTGCAAAATGTGTGAGGATGAGAATGCATTTATAGTTTTGAAGTTCCGGCCTGAGGTTTTGCCTGTGTGTGTCAAATTTTACTAACTGTGTGTAATTTTTAATTTATGTGTGTAAACATTTGTAAATAAACTGTAACAGCAAATAATTAATGACATGCTTTGAACATTCTCATTGGAGGCTGAGCTCCCCGAACAGCCAAATCTTAGAATCACCTCTGGACTGTAGTGTATAACTTCAGTTGTGCTTTATTAAAGACAAATAAAAAATCTGGACCTAATTTCTAAACCCTGGCTATGGCCCTGGACAGAGGTATAACTTAACAACATTTACATACTGTAGCTATTTATTATATCTGAAGCTGTTATACAGAACACCTCACATTATTGATTCATTTTTTAATAGATAATCGACTACACCCAAAAATTAAAGGTATCTAAAAGTAATTTTTTTGCCAGTAACGTAACGGATTACAGTTAAACAATGTCTGGTTACTTGTAATCAGTTACTCCCCAACCCTGTATTCTGCACACCTTACCTGCTCCAGAGCAGGTTAAAGACGAGATAAGAGCCATATGTTCCCAGACATCAACAAGGTTCTGCACACAGCTCCACAGACTGCATGCACAGTGTTGCATTTGTTTGCTACCTAAGCAACATCAATGTATCGCTTTTTTATCACATTTTTTCAGATGTGGGTATTTCTGGTGCGGCTCTCTCCTGGTTTTCCTCCTATCTCTCTGATAGACAATTCTACATCTCGGTACAAGATTTTCTTTCACCTACTGTCCCCCTGAAGCAAGGTGTCCCCCAGGGATCCGTTCTCGGGCCATTATTATTCATAATTTACATATTACCTCTTGGTCAGATTTTCCACCGTCATGG
>JACXGM010014998.1:0-21651 GCA_016801145.1 Umbra pygmaea | reverse complement strand
CAGTATGGTATTTTACAGTCATGATTACAGTATGGTATTTTACAGTCATGATTACAGTATGGTATTTTACAGTCATGATTACAGTATGGTATTTTACAGTCATGATTACAGTATGGTATTTTACAGTCATGATTACAGTATGGTATTTTACAGTCATGATTTGTGGAACTCCTAGTGACTCGAATGCTGTTTTGTCTCTCAACAAATGAACTTACTGGCTCAGGTGCTAAATGATTAATGCACTTGTGAATTAATTTAAGAAAGCAAAAATTGCTAAAGCTATCAAAATTCATTAACTTATGTTTCTTAAGGATGGTACAGTGATAATGGCGTATTGGTTTTTTATCCATAATCTTTATTGCTCGGTTGTATAGAGAGCCTATGCGTTTGGTTGCAGTTGTAGTGCTGGAGGACCGCCCAGGCCAAAATACAAACCTCAATACAGCCCTCGTCATCACCCCTCTCCAAATTTGCCTTGGAGAGTGCTTCAGAGGATGACTGGTTGACCCCTAAGGGTGGACAGTTTTCCATCTCCCCTCCTAAATCTAACCCCCCGCACCAGGGACACGGTGAACTTTACGAGCAGGAGTTGGGTAGTGCTGTCATTTTTCCATGTACATCCTACAGGTCTAGTACAGGTGCACTGTGTTCTGTCACTAATTAGAAGCTGAACAACACCTAATAAACCAGCAGAGAAAAGTGAGTAGACCTGGGCCAGATTTACATGGGCCAGACTTAATGAATTATAATTACCTGATTTGTACAGAGGTTTATTGCAATTGTTTTGAGTGGCACTTAATAATATGTTAATAACCTGCTGACAGTGTATAGTTTCTCACAACAAATATTATTTTCAAGAACATGGTGCTTGTAATGTCAGGGTTGTAGGTTTGACTGGGGGTTACGACTAATGCATTCACTACTCTAAGTTGCTCTGGATAAAAGAGTGTCTGCTTAATGACATAAATGTATTCAAAGTGACTGACTTTTATTTCAATAATATTGCTTCAGGTGGTCAAAGAACTTGGGCAGTATCATGACCTTTGGTAAATGGTTAAACAGTCAAGAACATCCAGGGGGAAATTGTCCAGGCAGCCTTCCAGTTGTAGAGCTGGACAGCATGGTCACCTTCTTCCAGTAGGTGTGGGAAAAGTCCTACCTGCAACCCCAGAGCAGCATAAACTTCAATGATGATGTCCATATACTGCATTGTTATCTAGAGAAGCAGGGATGCAGATTTTAGTGTCCGAAAGCTGAATATCCAAACACTCAACAAGCTTAAGGCATTTGGGAAATCCCAACCCCAGGGGTTCTGGCCTGTATTCTGGAATACTGTAATACCTGGAGTGGAAAAATACCAATGTCCTAGACTAGTGCCCGGTACGAACGCATGGTCTATATGAGGATTCAGATCACTGCAGGATTTAAAGCTCTATTAATCCAAGAAGGATGGGTTCCAGAGGTTTGTTACTGAGGCAGTGCAAGGAACGGGATAATTACTGGTTCATTTGCCAGGCCATACCTAAACCTCACCTGGACAACATAATCAAGGCTCTCAGCCATCATATACTCTCCCTCGTAAAAGGAGGGCTGCAGATGTATATTAGTGAAACTGAACTACGTAAACAGAACAAATGTTGTAATTTACTAAATACTGTGCGAATACAAAATATGTAAAGTGCAATATCAAAGCATGAGGATTGTCATTGACAAGTCTTTTTTATTACACCATTGTCCTTTTTCTTCTGGTCTTTCTTACCACTTTTAGTACTCTGTGCAGGGGAGTAAATAAAACATGTTGCAAACATCACCTGCTCAAAAACAATTAGTTGTTATACAGGTATCATTAAAACACAAATAGGCACTCACACATCCAATCTCAATTTTTATATAGGTGCTTGGCCTCTGGGGGTACAGTAGTATCAAGCTTAAGAAAAGAAGGGAACCAGCATACTGTTCTTATTTGCATCACATTTGGTAATTTACTGAATTGTTTAAAAGCAACATTTTTAAGAACATTTTGAGAACAAAATACAAAAGCTCAAAACGACTGCCTGTCAGTATTATCAAAATAGTATTTCTAATGCGTTTCTTTTTCGTTCCACTAGATGTCAGTGTCCACTATGCTGAAACCAGGAGGGGATTGAAGATTCTTGTCAGTAAATATGATTAAAGCCATGAAATGGTAGATCAGATATACATTGTTTTAGATTAATATGATAATTGATGTTTATTTTTATCAAGGCGTGTGACATTATACATTGTAATTATATTGTTATGTCAACCTGCTATTGGAAAGGTAGCTTATATACATCTGTCTGTTTATTAATTACTTTCCTAATGTAGTGACAAAAAACAAGTATCTGCAAAAATGTATTTTAGATGGTGAAAAACGCATAGGCCATATAAACACACAACACATTTTGAACATTAATCACATGTAATATAAAACATAAAATGTTTAAACTATTGGGTTGTTATTTCTTGAAAGCTTGACTGCAATGAGCTAAATGTAGACACTTTACATTTGTTTTTGTTACCTCATATTGTGTTAGCTTTCTTTCTTAAGTAAACTAGGTTAAAGGCATTTTGATAAAGCATGAGGAATTTTTTCCTTTGCTACATCATCATAGCATAGGCCTAAACATAAAAAACGATGGATCATTCTGCGTTCCATTGTAGGCAGCTCTCCCGGGAATCACAATCCGATTGGTTGAACTTCTCTTCTGATTTCATCACATTCACTCATCTGATTGGTCTGGTAGGTGGGCCTTCCGACGTTATGGTGGTTGATCAACGTAACCTCATTGGTCAATACCGAGTTTTTGTGTTTTAGAAGCTGTGACGTGCTAGTTAACGACTGCCCGTGCTACCTAGCAGCACCGGTTTTTAGATTTTTGCTATCGTTGTATTAACAGAAAAACAATTGTTTGCGAACGGTACTTTGAGTATCCTTTCTACTGATTTGGTCTCTATCTGCCAATCCGATTTTGGTTAAATAATCTCACGGGTAGCGGTAAAGGTAAGTTGATCTTCTATTCATGCACTCGTAGCTACCTAGCTATTCGCCATGCGGTGCAGACACATACAGGCCTACTAGCTATTATAGTTAGCCAGCTTAGAGTATGAACGCTTTTTGTCTTTTCCACCAAGGATTGTTGTAATAGCCAGCTATTTGCTATCTCACGTATTATTATTTTGCATCAACTACAGTATCGTACCAGTCGGTTCTAAATGCCCCGACGTTTGCTAACTGTAAGTGCGTAGTATTAACTAGCTTAGGTAGCAAGACGCCAGATGTCCACCATTGACCACACACGGCGAATGCGTTGCGGCGGAAGTCATTATTTGTCAATGGAACAGTCCACAATGGTGCGTATGCCTTGCTGTCTTGCGGTGCGATTTTTGTCCAAACGTTCAATATTTTCTGCGCTGTTTTATTACCGTTGCGGTGGTACAACCGGAAGTTCGGAAAAAGACAAACACCTACTAACTAATTTAAATACTGTACCGTTTCACAACTGAACTATGCATTTATATTTGATGATCTAGTTGGTATTTCAAGTAACAGATACGAATTACCATTTTGTTGAAAAGTGGAAGCCATCTAAATATAGCTTCCACTCTCCACAAAATTATTTATACTGATACAGTATGGTCTAGCAGAAATTGTTCTTTGATCAAATACCCCAGGGAACCAAGTAAAATATATTAAGATTTCAGTAACTTGGACAGCCATTGCGAAAGAACATGTGCAGTAAAATGCGCTCAACGGTTCCCGTTAAGAATAACGCACTAAATTCCGATTTGCCTGATTATGGACGTCGCGTTAATTTTGTCCGCGAGTTCCCTACTGTTAACTTTGTCACGCCTACGACGTGTGCTCATCACCAGAGGCATGTACTGTACTATTATAAACATCAATGCCATCTAACAGTGGAATTAGCACACGTAGCTAATTTACCTAACTAGCCTTCTAAACTACTTAGCAACTGTTTCGCTGCTCGCCTTCTCTAAATTTAATAGCGGATCTGCTCACCTAGTATCTTGAACATGATGATATCGGCGAGACAATGATGGGAAAATCGTCTTTGATCTAACACATTGGAATTGTTTTCAGGTAACCAAGTCCCGCTTTCTAGTTTCTGACTTGGTATGTATTCATATTCCTTTACTTTTTTCAGAATCTGCATATCTAAACCATCAACATGGCAGTCAGAAGGGGAAACATCAGATACCTCAAAGTGAGTTTTTGTTTCCTGCCATCTACACTCACTGATTAAAAAATTTGTTGACACTTAAAACCCTTTCAGACCTGATTTATGTTACAAGTCATAAGGCATCCAAAAGAGACCAACTAATAATAAAACATTTCGGTAGAGGTTTTCACGGGTCCACTAGACCCAAAGTTCCGAGACACGTCCCGGGTCCACATTTGTATTTTGCATTGGGATCCGGGTCGGGTCTGTCGTAATTGCAACAGTTCTAGGGTATATGCAATTTATTTGCATTTAACAACTGGACCGGTTGATTAATTATGATAAATGCGTACAAGAATTTATATTATTAAAAACTTAAATTACTCTGTCCATTTGTTTAAAACACAGGTATATCTTGTGTGCCTGCCTGATAGCCGCTAGAAAGAGAGGAGCATGTGCAGTACTACTCAGTATGCACTGTTTAAATTTTATACTGTTTACCCTTAATTTGATTCTAATTATTTGTTAAGTCACCTTAATAAAGCTCATAGGAATACAACACCACACCATCACAATATTTATGTATTTTCTCTTTGTTGCACCATTACATGGGTTCGTTTGTCCAAAAAATCTTGGGTATTTTTCGGGTACAGGTCTATTTGTACACGGGTCCGTTTGGATCGGGATATTGCTTTTAAAATGTATGTTTGTTTATTCATGACAAAATAAACGTCTTGCAAATCAATCAATACAGTCACTGTAGTGGAGATATTTCAAATTACATGCAGAGCCATACTGCCACTCGTTTGGTTGACAAGTGTCCATTTTCATTGACTGCAGGCTTTAAATGAGGTGAAATGGTCCAGAAGCAAAAGAAAAATAAGGCTGACGTGATGTCTATTGTAATGGACGTAATGTCTGAAGGGGTTAAGACTACTTTTTGGTTAGAGTTATTTCTGGTTGACAGTGCCTAGTATAGGTGCCTATAGAATCAGTTTTTTTTTTTACACATCATATAATTAACCTAGGCCAGTGGTTCCCTAACTTTTTTTTGTGCACACTGTACCAACAGTCCTAGGCTGATTTTACATAGTCGAGTGGAGACGTCCATACATCGTCGATAGATAATGTAATCTGTTATTATCCATGAAATTGGCATTGGTTCTATGCACTTTGAGGGGTGAATTTGCAGGAACAATGCAGCTGCACCATATTACCATACATTAAGTTTGATTAAAATGTTGTGAACAAATAGCTCTCAGATATACTTTTTCCATACACTATTGTGCACATTTCTCAAACGGTCGTAATCATAATGAGTTTGTTTAAATTACATTACATATATGCCTTCCTAAAAACGGTCAGATGAATACTGTAGATGGCACTCAGAATGACAAAATCCCACCCGAAGAATAGTACAGTAGGCTTAATGAATCAAAGAGCATTCCACTCAATTTACCGGTGATAAGCGGAAAATGTGTTTCTGAATGTGATTGCATGAGGTTGGAATACAATTTATTCAGCAGGACAAATATCATGGCATTTATTTACGCTAAATTATGACGCTACTACGGATTAGATGCATATTATTGTTTGAAAATATTAGTTTGAAGAACAGCATATATTTCTCAATGCAATACATTTTTCTCTTTAGAGGATTTTTACTTTTTACTGGTGAATCGAGTAACAATCATGCGCTCATCATTTTACACTACATGGCACCTTCTGTCAAGCTCGGAAATTTGGTTTGTGTCGTAGATTTGATGAACCTCATTGTAGCTTATGATTCCCGCAGGTAATTGGGGTTTGTTGATAGGCAAATCGTAGAGACTGTGCACCAACACTGCCGCTAAGAACAAGTGGTTATAAGTATTTATAAATTGGGATTTCCTACCCGTGTGCATAAAACGGTTATAGGATCGTATAAATGTAGAAATGTATAGTTCTGTTTGAATATTGAAATATATTGTGTTGAGTTTTTTGAGTACACACTAACATTATTGCGGGTACTCCAATTTGAGAATAGCTGGTTTTATATAATCAGCACATGAGTGGTTGGATGTTTTAACATTTGTAACACAATGACTAGCTGAGTGCCCATCAATGCAGGTCTGGGCGAGATTACGTGACACCTTTCTACAAAAAGTATGGGTGCTTTGTAAGGGTGCGTGCAATCCTGATATTTTTTTACACAAAACAAGACTTCTGTGTGATTTACATGGGTGCGTGTTAATATCGGGTGTGCGCTTTATGCGCTAAAATACGGTATGTTCCTTTGCCTGAAGTAATTCTCTGGTCTTGCTAATCAGGCAGCTCTCTCACTCAGGGAGAGCTGGGTTGAACTAGCAGGACTGTTGCTGAATGTTATGGCTTTGTCCATGTGATTGAGCACATTTTACAACTTTGTAAAATAACGTTTATAAATGTTTGTCGTTGTTCCACTTCGATTTCTGAGGACATCTTTCTCAACTCTTAGTTTTTATTTTGGATAGATTTTTCTGTAAGAAGAAAGTATCTGTTATTAACATGACACATGCCTATGCATATTTTGTGAAATAGCCTTCTGCCTCTTTAGAAATAATTACTTTGCTCATAGGTTACATTTTACTTTCCCTATCTGGCAATGCAATTGCAAACTGTACAGCAGTATTCTCTATGTTTTTGGGTTCCAGTGCAGGCTTCTTAATGCAGCTGTTCTCCAAATATTTGTTTAGTTGCAGGTGGGTGAAAAAAGTAGTTGAGAAAACCACTTTTGCCTATAGCAAATAAGGGAAACACCAGATGGAAGCTGTTTGTCATTTTAGCCAGCTCACTCTGCTACATGTTTGTGTGCAGATCGGGTGCCTGTAAACTCAGTCATGAAGGTGTAGTTGGTGAGTGTAATTTTATCGTGCATGAGCTGACTAAAGGCTTCTATGTTGGATGAAATTTTGCGAAAAGAATCTGCTGGATCGGCGGCATGTGGTTAGATGAACCATGTGAGTACCCCTCATGCTTGCAGAGTTGCAGGATTTTCCTGAAGATGCAGGGTCAGTGGTATTTCATACTTTGCAGTCACATGATTACCATGGATACCTGGAGGGCAAGAAACGCAGATAAAATGGTGACGAACAGTGGCCAGCCAGCCAGGAGAAGTGCGGCTTGGATTTCCAATAATACAATCAACCAACCAAATTTGATAATATGAAAAGATTAACATACTCGTAACTGTCATTGCTTTGAAGCTTGCAAAGTCTCTACCTGACTTTGAGTTGAGATATTTACATCTATCGAGAATCCGTCACCTTACTGTACACCAAACAAAAAATGAAAGCCTACAAAAGTACGGAGACTAGCTAACTTTTTTTAAGAGTGAATGGGTTAACAACGCTGTCGTAGATGAAAGACAGGAATACCTTCATAATCAAAGCAAAGGTGTTATTAGTAGTTAGCTAGCTTCCCACTTACATTTGCTAATCTGTTCCGCCTTGTGATGAAGTCTTCATCTGAATACGTACACCCTGCCTACGCTAAAATATGTCAGGTTAACACCAACCACTATGAAATTGTCCCGGTTGTTGGTTAGAATAAGCACACTGGTTACACTTTACCGTAAGGGTACATGAGTTATCATGAAGTCATACATACATGCATGCATCTGGCATGTGGTTTTCACCTTAAAACACCAAATTTTGTATGGTAAAACTGGCAACGTCCCCTAGCTTAATAGGTTTCGATGCTAGAAGAATGAGGTTCTTGCCCCCCCAGCCAGTAGTTGTGACGTCACGTGCAAAGTATGAATTTAAAGGGGGGAAGCTCTCTCTTCCCTACTCTTACGAAGAGTGCCATGGGATCTTAAGTGATCACAGATTCAGGACACGCTAGGGCTGGGCGATATGGCTGAAAACTCTATCACGATATGTGTTTTATATCGGTCAACATCGATAATTATCTGTTTTATGACCTATTTAGAATAAGTATATATAATATTAAATTTAAACATTTTTATTTTAAATTTAACCTTCCACTGATTATAATCCCCTCAGTTATAAAGGCAGAAATGTCAACACAAATAATTAAAATGTAAACATAAGTCTAAAATCACAAACACTTAACTATCTGTTACACTAGAGCATAAAAAATATAATCCAGACATAAAGCAGGAAGGACAGCTTGAAAAAAACTGCCACCCATGTATTTATAAATGTCTCAGGCTCATTGATATCACTGACTATAATGACAATTGTGTATCCCATTAAACCAATGTGTTGCTTAATGCTGATTGTGTATAACAATTTTATTTATCATATTCTTTCATTTGCAACCTTGGCAGTGTTAAACGGTAATGAGAGCAAATAACAAATGTACAGGGTGTGTAAATTAATCAATGTCAACATATTTGGTTGTTCAACAAGTTCTGTGGTAGTAAATAGTAAATGTGTGTATTGTCTCTACAGTGAAAGGGGATACATTGATGTTGGTCCATATCAAACAGACCATAGCCTACATTTATAATACCTGTCACAAACACAACACTATGTATAAAGTCTGTGGAACTGTAAGCGTACAATTTTGATATAAAATAGCACTGCAATCTGTTATCTCGACTAGAGGTCGACCATTGTGATTTTTCAAGGCCGATACCGATTAATGATTATTGGAAGACCAAAATAGCCGATACCGATTATTATGGTAAATGAACTGCATTTATATAGCGCTTTTTCTGACCAACAATGGCCACCAAAGCGCTTTACATTGCCTCACACTCACCCATTCATTCACACATTCATACACCGACGGCGGTGTCAGCCATGCAAGGCACCAGCCAGCTCGACGGGAGCAGCTGGGGTTAGGTGTCTTGCTCATGGACACCTCGACACTTGGTCAGGAGGACCCGGGGATCGAACCACCAACCTTCCGATTGCTGAACAACCTACTTGACCCACTGAGCCACTGCCGCCCCGCCCCGGAAAAAATTATGATTTTTGTGGGGGGGAATAATGACATTACAACAATACTTTTAATATAACTTCTTAATATAATACACAAAATGGTTTCAGATCTACAAATAAATAACAAATTATTTAAATTTGTTCAAACAAAATGCCAAACAAAGGGCAAAACACATAGTAGGCATAGTACGATTTGTATTTCATACACCTTGGCTATTAAATCTGTTTTGTAAAACAAACCTGTGGGTTAAACATTCTGTGCATTTTGATAGTTGTCCTTTTATTAACCAATCGTATTTGGTGGTGCACAATGGGAGTACAGATCTGACGTAATTTCCAGAAGCACTTAATAAATGTATCTGGTTTCAAAATCAATACACAAATACGACAACGAATATAAATATAACGAAAGCAGTAACTAAGAAAAATGGGATTTTGTCTTTAACTACAGAATTATTCTCTTGCGCGAGGAGTCGGAATAGCCTCTCTTCGCCAACGTCTGACTCAACATCTGAAATAGGATACTTTGAAAACCACGTTTGAGATCATTAGCGACGTATATTCCATGCTAACATGAATGCCTTTTAATTAAATGTGGAAGTAAAAAACGGTATCCTGTCTTCTGTGTATTTTTCTGAATAGGCATAGTATTTTGACAAGTTATATGTGCGCAATGACTGCGTATTGTTGAATGGACAAATTAATTAAACCAGCACTCGTTTGGTGCCAGTACCCGATTTTGAACTACTGTTGGCTGATCTAATTATAAGTCCCCCTTATTCATCATATGCAACGCAATATCGCTAATGCAGTATTTTTATTTTTTTTATTGGGTTTATTGGTTTTTCCCTGACAGCCTTGAGGAAAACAGAACGGATAAAAGTTTTGGTTGATAAAAATATGGTTACTAGGGCTGGGCGATATGGCCAAAAAATGATATCACGATATAAAATAGATATTTTTTCGATACGATATGTCTGACGATATATTGAAATATAAATATATAGGACCTGCTGTGACTTGGTTAAATCAAAGTGTATTGTCTGCTGTATAAAGAAATAAAAACAATACATACAAAAAATATGGACTGACCTTGTTATATTTCTGTTTTAGGTTAGTGCTGCCACTATCACAAATTTTCTAACAACTAATCTTTCAACAAATTTTTCGATTGGTCGACTAATCTAAATGACTAATTTAAAGTGTTTTTCGTTGTGTCCATTTTATTTTAAACTCAACTGAAGGGCAAAAACATTAAATGTCACCTGTGCCATAAATAATATACATTTTACCAAATAAATTACAAAGTGGGATGTTTTCCACATTCCAAAAATATATTGCACAAAGTTGCAAAGCTCATTAAGTAAACTGTTCAAGAACATTATGTATTAGTCTAAGCACAAGTATCTGCATTTCCATTAGGCTATACCATATTAGTCCGAGTCTGGACTAGCCTACGACGCTTCGATTAGCTCCCCCCGCTTAGCTCTGCCTAATAATGAATTGCGCTGAAAGCAGGCAGGCACAAAGCTATGCTGCTGCATTTACACTTGCGTGCACGACAGAGTTTAAAACATTACTGCCAAAGTCTAAGTAGCCTGTTTAATATCCAAAGACAGTGTACTTCTAATAAACAGTACAGACTAGCTTGCCGTTTCATTAATAATCATAAAAAACGTTGCATTTTTCTTTACTGTGATTGCATTTAAATGGGATAATGCTTCCCTGCAATATGAGGTGATTTGTTGTACACAGAATCACAGCCTAAAATGCACGGAGCCACGCGTGCATATTATTGAAAAACACTGTAGAATCACAACTCCATTTTCCTCAAAGCAATTCTCCAGTAGAGTTGAAATGGCAAAATTTGAAATCGGTGTTCTCATTGCTGTTTTCATGTAGCCTAATATTTGTAAAAAATTATTACAATCCTCAAGGAAATGCGCACATTTAAGTACAGGAATGAACGAAGGATGGAAGTTATTAGGCTAGTCGCTGCATACTGTATCTGTAGAAAACAGCATGAGGAACGCCCCATAAAAAGCCTCTTAAAGCCACCTTCAGGAAGGAAAGACGCATGTCGATAGTTTGCAATACTTCTACCGATTCTAATAAAACAATCAAATACCTTAACAGAATATTATATTAGGTCATCCATGTTTGGAGAAAGTACTTAAAACAGACATTCTAATCTCACACAAAACGTTTGCAATGCTAAGTGCAAATGTGAACTGAACACAAACATGCGACTACTGAATTCGCTTTCACAAACGTGTTTCTTTCATTTTAGCTAATTAGGGAAGGAGACGTAAACTATTGACATTTGTAACAAATATTACAGATATGTTAGATGTTTCAGAACAAAACCAGCTGTTATGGCGATATGGGATATTCTTCTCGATAGTATTTTCAAAAACTCTAACGATAAATATTGAATTATCGCCTAGCCCTAATGGTTACAGTTCTGTCAGAACGAAAGCAGTGAACCTCTACCCACTATTCTAGACTAATATTAACCATGTGAAGCTAACAAGTGATTATATGCGACTGATTTTAATTGATCCCCTTTCATGCTAGCTACAAACTTACCATGGCTTCTCTGCAAACACAATTTCCTCCAGACTTGATGCTGCAGCTTGGGACAGGTGGAATGTAGCTCACAACAGATGGGCTGGCTGCACGCAGTTTCCACGTGATTTACTATCTAATTGTAACACTAGAGGAAGTGGTTTCTCTAAAAAAACGTATCGACCATAATCGGCGAGCAAAAATGCAGATTTAATAATTATTTTGAACACTCGTAATCGGTCATTCCGATTAATTAGCCAACCTCTAATCTCAACTATGACCTGGTCTGGAGCAGGTTAGGTTGCAGCATAAGTTACCATGGCGATGTAACCCGATAACAGGTGACCCAACGTCGTGATACAGAAAACCCAGGGTTAAACCTGAAGTTACCTTGCTAATCCCAAATCTTGCTTTGTAGTATAGGACCCAGGCTAGTCTAGATAACAGATCAACACAAAAAAGCACCGCCTACTTGCCAATCAATTCTTGATTGAAAATGGCATCACCGTTCTTTGAAGATACCATGGAGCTTGAAAGATTATAGATTCTCAAGGGAGGGACTGATGCATCTTTGTCAGCTTTTGAGCCATATGTTGCCAGTGTGACACATTGAAGTTGTGCGCTTACTCCTGAATCACATCTGCTGTGTAAAAGCGTCAGGAGACACCGGAAGATTTATCAAACATATACATCAAGTTCTGTGGGGAAGTGGGAGCAAGGGGTAGGGCTGAAACGATTCCTCAAATTTGATTAATAAAAACCTTGATGGGAAATGTTTTGCTTCCACGCTTCGTTTAATCAATGTTACCAACGTTGTATTGCTCACAGTGTGTCCGCACAGATGATTTACTGTCGCACACCAGGCTGACGCTGTTGGGAACTCGTGCAGTAAAGTCTGATGGCACAGATTACAAAATGAAGAGAGCGTAAATGGTGAGGGGCTAAGAGAAAAGACCGGCTGGAGGAAACGACAGTGTCCAAAGTTTGGAATCAGTTAAAACATAATGAAAACAAACTCACACTACAGTGTGTCTACCGCAAAATTGAACTAGCTTACTACAATATTAGCACAATGTCAATGCTTCAGCATCTCAACAGAAAACATTGAGTCCAACTTAAGCATCCATTTCATTGTTTGGACTATGAAACGACATCAAACACAACCACTACCGAAGATGAGACTATATGTAGTGGTGACTACAATTTGATCTACACAGCAAAAAATCCTGTCTTAAATCTTGTTCCATTGGCAAAAGTATATTTATCTTGTATTCAGGTCAAAACATTTTTAAATGAGACATATTTACTTAACAAAGCTATATTTGTATTAGATAATACAAAAGTAAATTTGCCCTGAATCAGTGACATTGGTCTTGTTCCATTGGCAGATTATTTAAGTTATTACAAGTAAGAAATATATTGTATTCATGTTTTTTTACTTATATTTGGAGTGTCATGTTTTGCAGTGTATAGAGCTGACTTTTTGACTATCCCTTTGGAAAAACAGCTGATTGTTGTCACCAATTTCGCTCACTCTCTCCATGTAGAAACCGCTGATTAATGATCTGCTAGCATAAGTTTAACAGAGTTGTGTGGGATTGTAATCAAATGTAAATAGGTTTGAGTATAACTAATATTTACATAGGCCTATTTACAGATCAGTCTGAGGTTGAAACTTGTAGTTCTGAAAATGAAGTTGCACAACGTAAGGTAATATTTATGTATGTACATATGCCTTAGTTTGAGGTTATTGCATTTCAGAAAATCTTTTGTAATGTGGCACTAAATTGCACTTAAAGTTTAGTTTTTTGAAATGATATTGTAAGCGATGTAGGCAATAAAAAATTTAGCTTTTTCTGAAAATTAAACCAAACTATTGTATATTATTGCTCTTCGAAACAAAAAGGGTTTCTTATCCGATTAATTGATGGAATATTGGTAGTAATTATCGATAATTACAAAAATAATTGATAGCTGCAGTCCTAGCAAGGGGTGAAATTTGAACTTCTGTTGCACAAATACAAGATTATGCATGCAGAAATGTTTGTGGATTGATGCTGCAGGTGTGATCGGCATGTTACAGTTCCAAAACTGATTTTTTTTTGCAACCGGTAGTTTTGTGTGATGTGGAGAACCTAAGCAAAAACACAAACCCAATTTAGTGTAGCCAGCTAAAGAAAAGAGATCCTGGGCATGTTGAACTTGCTTTGTAGTATAGGCCTCTGATCTCAATGCAATCGAGCATCTGTGGGATGTGCTGGACAAACAAGTCCAATCCATTGAGGCCTTATTCCACTTGGCCTCCTAACGATCCGGCCCTGAAATCAATTTCCACCTAGAAATGTACCCAAATGTAACCTCTTGTTATAAGAGATGTGTATGCTTGATATTTTTTTATAGTTAAGACTTTGAAATTTGTAGATATGTAAAAATAGTTTACAATAAGTACGTAGTGAGTGGCATAAGATGTAAGAAAATAAATCATTTTGTGTTTTTGTTTTTCTTCATCTGTCAGATGCAAATTAAAAAGCAATATTGATATTGGGGGCTGGAAACACTTTTGATCATGTCCCTCTGGGGTGGACAACATATGCCTAAAAGTTTAGAATGATAGTCAACAGCCAAGGAGCTATAGACTATTTTGTATGAGGACCCCAAGTGTCCCCTCACGATTGTTCCCAAATCAATAATTTTCATAAATAATTATAAAAACATGAGGGTTTCCCGCAGCACTTTTCTGTCAAATTGGCCGCCGAGACAAGACCCGATACCCGCCTTAACAGCGCAGTCCCCAAAAATATATATAATAAATATGACGTGTGATATGCGTCCGGCCAGCACCATCTGGTGGTATTAATGTAATTGCGCACTGTTAAGTGTGCAGCAATAGACAGTGAACGTGTTCACCGTTGCGCATTTCAATAATGTTGTTTTGTTTTGACACTGCAATGCGGTGAGTGTGAGACATTTCATTTTAGGGAAAAAAGAACCAATTACAACTCAAAATACGCTTGTTGATTGGCTACTGCTGGCCACGTGTACCTTAATACTAGTTAGGAAGCAGTCTGAGTTGAGTCCATTCCTGACGTGGATGGAATAATATGTGGAAAAAGTTGGGCATGATCAGGAGTATTTTCGTGGGCTCTCGATGGGATGGCAGCGACAATTGATTCCCGTGTCACCCTCTAGTATACACTAGGGGTGCAACGGTACAGTGGGCCCACGGTTTGTGGGCCACTGTAACGGTACGGTTTTGGCATCTTAATATTTAAGAAACAAATAAACACCACCCATTAAACAATTAACTCTTAATTTTGCCTTTAGTCAGTCAATCCCATTTTCCTGAATGGAAAGTTTTTTTTAATTGTCTGGTTTCTTTTAATGTATCAATTCAAGGGGGAAACCAAAATAATATTAGTTTGCCTTCTTTACATATTTCTAAATTTGTCGCAAATTGATGTTGGAACGCAGCCACTAGAGATTGTGTTTTTGCTAACGAGTGGAGTCTCCTTGCTCCAGCTCCCCTTTCAAGGGATACGGGCGGGTGACGATGACATAAATGACTTATGGCATGGGCCCACTACCATGTGGAACCGTGAGATTCACGGTTCCGCCAGGTTCTAGATGCGGTTCCATTACTCTGGAACTCAACCTTTCGCCAGGTTCTTGGAGGCTGACAGCCTCGTCTGGAAGCTCGTTCTGGCGGCATGCTTGGGCGGTCTTATCCCTGGTTCCAGTTGGGTAAAATCGCTGATTGGTCAGGTAGAAACGTAGACGTTATGTCACACTACTGTTTTGGCTTGGACTTCTACCGGCGCCATATTTAAAGTACAAAACGTTTTGGTAGTTACGGAAAGTGTAGTCTGGAATATCGCAATAAAGTTTGAATAAAGTGTTGATGTGAATTAGGTCTTCACCATTGCTCCCCAAACACGGACATGTTCTTCGTTATTAAATATGAATTCCCCGTTCCAAATTGTTCATAAAATACCTTAATGTAATACTGTTGTCTACTTTTCTACAGCAAAATGTGTGTTGTGTATGCCTGCGTTTTTAGCAAAAAAATGTACAAATTGCAGGATTTCTTTGTCTGCGAATTATCAAGACAAACTTAGACGTTTAATGTGAATAGAAAGCAAAATAAGAAATGTATATATTTCTATAAGACTTAATCAACCATTGTCATGGAAGTGCTTTTTTCCCCCGGGAAATAAATCAGAACCTACTTCTCACTTAAAGCCGTGGGGACATACCAACCCCCAACACCTGGTTCATCAAGGGCCAGAAGCTTATCTGGAACAGTTAGGTGGGTACAAGGCTTTAGAAGTGTTTCCACTTGAGTAACCGACAGTGGCAACGCAATGTTTGCAGACTGTACTATGTTTGTTTACGGTCTTCTTACCCGTGCCGATTTAAAAGACGGCAATGCTCTTCAAATTTGCTTCTCTCTGTCTAGTGCTCGCCATTGTCATGTTGAAGCTGAGAGGATGTTTGATTTCAGTTTCCACTCTTCACGGAGCGCCTCTAGGGATGTTTTCTACTGAGATTGCAAATCGTCCGTTAATTGTTCAAGTCTTTAGGTATGAGTAGGGCTGCAGCTATCGATTCTTTTTGTAATCGATTAATCTAGCACTTAATCGATTAATCGGATACATTTTTGTGTTTTTAAACAACCAAAACAAATAATGTATAATGAAAATTATTTGGCTGTGAAATTATCAAGCATTTGGCTTTTATTTAAAAAAAAAACAGGTATTTATCCAACTCCAATTGGCTCCAAAACTAAGCCTATTTATTGCAATTTTTTACCCATTTAGTGTTTAAGTGCCAGTGCCAACTTACTGTAAAACATGTATAACATGAACTCAAATAGTAAACGCCATTTGGCATTTTGTCTTTTTAATACAACATTACAAAAAAAGGATTGCACCTAATGCAAAATACCCACACGAGTGAGTGAGTGGGTGAGCGAGCATGCCGTGCGTGAGGAAGAGTGACGCCCCAGTCAGACCAATTGCTTCATTGCAGTTTGGTACGGCAGAAATACATCGTTCATTTTCAATAGAACGCTGCATTTGTCTTGCATCACTTGCAATGCGGTGCGTTTTAGGTCAAGCATCCATTCGAAATCCAAACGGATGCTTCAAATTGCATGCGTTTGAGACCCCTATAGTGTAGCTTTGAAAAGGGGAATGTTTTATTGCAAATATGCATTTTGTTAGATAGAACAGCATTTTGTTTTTCACTTAGGCTAGTTGAAGTATATTAGCACATTTTGCAGTATTGTATTTTTTGTTGATTGAAAATCTATGCTCAATTACTTTGGTAGCCGATTATAATGTCTTCCCCTAAAGTACGAGTCGATTTGGAGAAGCAGGCTGGGGAGTTTCATTTTTTTTTTGCATTTGGCAGATGTGACATACAAACAAGCTCTCGCAAAGACTGCTAAAAAATATTTGTTCCTCCATCACGTCCCGGTGTATACAGTATGCATGTTGAAAATATTGTTGCGTGGCTACATAAAATTTTAAGCATATGTGATGCATTGCCGCAATTGGTCTGACTGGTGCGTGAGAGAGACGAGGGTGCGTGTGTTAGTGAGTGAAGGGGTTCTTTTGTAGGTTATACACTCTTGCAATTGAACGTGAATATGTTTACTAATTAACATCAAAGCTAAACATCATATCTAGTCAAACCGCATCACGACATCGCTACAAATACAGTATGGGATTAAAATCAGCAAACATCAATGTATAGGCTACGTTACCTTGTTTTTAGCAACGCTTGGTGAAACAGCACGGTGGATGTTTGCGGTTCAGATGCTGAATCAAGTACTGTTGTGGTATGCCAGGTCTACCTTTCAGTAGACACATTGCACCTTGTTCTTTTCCTTTTTAAGTTTGTATTAATCCCAAACTTTAGACATTCTCTGCCGTTCATGGACATCTTTACACTCCGCATAACTGCGCCAACAAAATTCAAAATTTATCACGCGCTATGGTGTGCTTCCTGAACATTGAACAACGGTCCTTGTGAAACAATTAGATAAATTCCTACGATGCACACTAATTGTTTAACGAGGCTTCGAGGCAGAGTTTTTGAGTTACTCGATTACAAAAATTCCTTGAGGCAATGAATTGTTTCAGCCCTAGCTATGAGTTTTCACTGCTTATAACGTGCATGTAGTCTGCAGTGCAATAGGCAAGTGTTGGAAATAATAGGAAAATACAGATATACCGTAAATTCGCGGTCCACATGTGGATATTGTTGGATATGTTCCGAACGGTTCAATAAAATACTGTTTACTGTTGCATCCCTAGTGTACACAGACATGCTCACATTTCTCCCTTCCCAGAGGTTAGAATGATGAATCTGCAGGCTGCGAACATAGCCTGGGGATTCAGAATCCAATATAATTCAGCAGCTAGAACGCTGTTTTAAGGTCGACAGTCCGGAAATAGTTGGGTGACTGTTTGTAAACGAAGCGGTTTGCGTGTATTCAGATTTTTCCAATGAAAACAATGCTCCTTTTTATTGCTGGGACCCTTTGGATGATGAATCAGAGAAAGATGGCTGACTAAGTACATGTTTTCAGATGTTGAAGTATTAGCTGAGTCACAATAACGAACAGGTTTGTTTGTGCTAACCTCACATTATTACGTGGATTTTTATCCTTGTCATAACTATTGTAAATCGGGTATGTTAGCTAAATTCATGAGATTTTAAGCTTTCTGTACATATAACGCATGTCTATGTACAGTAAAAGTATAATTTGTGTGAAAAATGATTGTAATCAAGTATTGCTGGAAGCAGCCTGGGTGTACCGTGTTACACCACTCCTAACAGGTTAAAGGACTCAAAGCAGGGGTTCCCAAACATCTCCTCAGGCTTTCCCAGACATGCCAAGTTTTTGTTTTAACCATGACTTAGCACACCTGATTCAATTAGTCCTTTCATTAAGTTAGTTAAGCATTTGATTTAATCAGGTGTCATTTTTGGGTAAAATCAAAAACCTGGCCTGTATGGAGAGCCCGAGGAGAGGTTTGGGAACCCTGACCTAAAGGATTGGCTGCTAACGTCTTGGTGCCAGATATCACAGCACACCTTCAGAGGTGTAGTCCATGCCTTGATGGGTCAGTGCTGCTTTGACTGCAAAGGGGAGACTAACAAATTGAGAACATCATTGGTTTTAAAGGACAATTCTGGCGCAAAATGAACCTAGGGGTTAGTAACACATTGCTACCGAGTCGACCGGTCTCTGGGATATGTTTTCATGCTAATCGAATGTGCCCAGTTTGTGTGAACTGATATTTACCTTGTAACGCTAGTTGTGAGGGCATGGATGAAGTAAAAAATATCACTATTTTATACCATTAAATGTACAATATGTAGTTTTCCAAAACAATAACAAAAGGTGTACTTTGCATTAAAAAAGCAAACATCACTACACCTATATTATATATAAATCTTAGTTGTGTACTTACATTATCCTAAATGTTTCCACCACCTTTTAAATCCAGAGAAATTTGTAATATAATTCGAAGACACGGGACGTTTCATTTTGTCTTCCGTCAATGGCGTCATATAACCTTTGACTGCGGTAGTTTCTCTAAGTTCCAGGGAACCGAAAAACATAACATGAATAAAGTTATAATATTTTTAACAATACATTACTTTGTCAGTGAAATTTTTTTCTGCCAGAGATGCTAGATTGGAAGGTTGTCATTGATGACGATAACAAAACCCATGATCTTTTTCCATTGTTTTGATTGAGAGGCCCCTAGCGGCCAAAAACGACATACTGTACGTTTGACCATGCTCAAAATAGCACTACACTTCCACGATAGCATAATGACGGTCCCTACATGCAAACTCAAGCATTGGGAACTTTAAGTGTACAAACAGTTTATTGAAAAAATACAGTTTAAAAAACTGTACCATTAGTGTATAGAGCCAGGTGTCATCTTCATAAAACGGACTCGACCAGTCAAACTCTGCTACCTGAGCTGCCTGTATTTCAGCTGAAGTTGCTTGTGGGTTTTTCTTTGCATCTTAACCATTTTTCCTGGCAGTTGTTGCTGAACTCTTTGTTGGTCTACCATGTCATTATTTCCATTATTGAAATGTTTTGTTTTAATGCTCAGGTTCCCTCAGAGGATTGAAAATTAACCAATGATTAATTACTCTCAGGTGTGTGAGGTACAAAGTTGTCAGGGCGACAACAGGGAATCCCTACACAGCAGTAAGGGTTCCGTTAATATCAAGGTAAATCCACATTTGACAATTTTATTCTATTTTGCATGTCTGTTCTTCAGGATGTGGAAGTATCCTCCAATCACAACAAGTTAACTGTCAATACCATTGACAATGTTGTTCTCAGAATACCTTACCTACTGTCACTTTCTCTGTAGCAAGAGGTATATGACAACGGTTATGACGAGCACATGACTGATGAGCCCAAAGATGCCAAAACAAACCTCATCGTCAACTACCTTCCCCAAAACATGAGCCAAGATGAGTTGCGGAGTCTCTTCAGTAGCATCGGTGAGGTGGAGTCTGCCAAACTGATCCGCGATAAAGTGGCAGGTAATCCCTATCACAAAAACCAGAGTGAGTCCAAACCTTTTTATTTTGATTTCAGTTTGTTTAATCACTGTCCGTAAGAAGGAGAAACATGGCCCCGGGCTTCTCAGTGGTTGTCTGCAAATGTACTTTTGTTTGTTTTTACTTCAAAAGTATAATGTGACATCAAATTTGTTTGAAGAGAAAAATATTTATTTCTTGATTACAATTTTTTTTAATTCAGTGCATTATTTTTTGATTACCATAATTGTCTTTTTATTAATGTTGTCAAATTGATTTTAATACTAAGTGTATATATATATATATTTTAAGTTGCAGACACGCTGATTAGTGTTGGGATCAGAGGTTGTCTTTTTTCATGGAAATTTTGTTACTCTTGTTTTTCTGTTTCATATACAGTGTGTAATCAGGGTTTAACTTTTTATTTACTTGTGAATCTCTTCTAATGCTTGTCTTTCAAGGTTTTAATGGTCTTTTTATATACACTCACCTAAAGGATTATTAGGAACACCCAGTCAATTTCTCATTATTGCAATTATCTACTCAACCAATCACATGGCAGTTGCTTCAATGCATTTAGGGGTGTGGTCCTGGTCAAGACAGTCTCCTGAACTCCAAACTGAATGTCAGAATGGGAAACAAAGGTGATTTAAGCAACTTTGAGCGTGGCATAGTTGTTGGTGCCAGACGGGCCGGTCTGAGTATTTCACAATCTGCTCAGTTACTGGGATTTTCACGCACAACCATTTCTAGGGTTTACAAAGAGAGTGTGAAAAGGGAAAAACATCCAGTATGCGGCAGTCCTGTGGGCGAAAATGCCTTGTTGATGCTAGAGGTCAGAGGAGAATGGGCCGACTACGTCAAGCTGATAGAAGAGTAACTTTGACTGAAATGACCACTCGTTACAACCGAGGCATGCAGCAAAGCATTTGTGAAGCCACAACACGCACAACCTTGAGGCGGATGGGCTACAACAGCAGAAGACCCCACCGGGTACCACTCATCTCCACTACAAATAGGAAAAAGAGGCTACAATTTGCAAGAGCACACCAAAATTGGACAGTTGAAGACTGGAAAAATGTTGCCTGGTCTGAGTCTCGATTTCTGTTGAGACATTCAAATGGTAGAGTCAGAATTTGGTGTAAACAGAATGAGAATATGGATCCATCATGTAGGGCTGGGCGATATGGCTGAAAACTCTATCACGATATAAGTGTTTCATATTGGTCGATATCGATAATTATTGATCTGTTTTATGACATATTTAGAATAAGGAGCAGGAAAAAAATATTAAATTTAAACATTTTTATTTTAAATGTAACCTTCCACTGATTATAATCCCCTCAGTTATAAAGGCAGAAACGTCAACA
>JACXGM010014997.1:9017-21782 GCA_016801145.1 Umbra pygmaea | reverse complement strand
ACCATATAGTCATTATGAAAGTGTTTACTAAAGTAATAAATCCAAGTGAGAAGTGGCTCAATTTCTCATAGACTTCTACAGAATCCAAGCTCTTTTGCAACCTGACACATCGCCCCCAGCGGAATTCAGATAGAATGCAGGTTTAAGGCACTTCCTCATTTGCCTCAATTTGTGAAACCGGATGCTCACCCTGTGGATGAAACGCAGTAAAAGGTGGGCAAAATCACTCATGTGTGATGCTCATTTGATCCTGTGGATTATGTGTAAATAAGTGAACAAGGTGTAGGAAATTAGGTGTAGCCTATAAAAGGGCACGTAGAAGATGATGCTATACTTGATGCACAATGGCTGCTCTGGCCAGGGCTCGAAATACAAGGCGTCCCACTTATATCAAAAAATATGTCTGGGTGGGTTCATAACCGACTTTGGGACGTTTACGGAACGATGGTCAGTAAAACATAACTTGCATACAACACTGGTTACTAAAACATATGTTTAAACACAAGGCTGGAGAAGCATTTCATAATTCATTTTAAAAGTTAACAGGACAAGCGTGCTTTTCCACATCGGGAGAACACCAATGAACACCAATGAGATTGATATTCTCCCCTTGAGTCGCATTTTCAAACAGTTTTTTTTGTATGTAAGAGATTAATATTTAGCATGATGGTAAAACATATAAAGAGGGACAACCTAAAATTGCAAAAATATATTTTTGGAAAACTGAACACAAAAGAAATGTAGTTTGAATGGCATGTCAGTACATTTAAAAAATAATTAGCAATGATCAAAATTGAGTATAGGTTAAATGAAATGTGATGTAGGCTATGCAATTATTTAGGTTATAAAAGTATAATATCTAACAAAACCATTCCAATGTTGGTCAAATAGGCATATAATTATTAGAACGTGAATTATACCGAGCCGGACAGCAGGTGAGATGCTGTTGCATTTCAATTGTCTGTAGACTGGCTAACAGTAGCTCTAGAGAAAATAAATGAATAATCTTCTTGACTTGAGATGAATATATATTAATTCAAACATGCAAAATTGTTTTAGCACATGAGATTTTTGCATTTCTGGAAAAAAGTTAAGCCGCGAGCCCTCATCTGTATATTCATTTATGGAAGGAGGCAAGGCGGGGTCAATTGTGATTTATAAAGGAAAGGTGCGCAGGACCTGGCGTACGACTGGTTTTATAAATGTGAATATTTCTGTGTGTAGCTACTTTTCCAGTTTTGTGCATAGGCCATCTTCTGGTATGTAAGATGCGCAATCTTTTATACATGAGGCCCCTGGTGATTCCAAACGTCTCCCATTTACAGATGATGGAGGCCACTGTGCTCTTCGGGACCGTCAATGCAACAGACGTTTTTCTGTACCCTTCCCCAGATCTGTGCCGTGATACAATCCGGTCTCGGAGGTCTACAACTCCTTGGACTTCATGGCTTGGTTTCCACTGTTAACTGTAGGACCTTAAAAGACAGGTGTGTGCCTTTCCAAATCATGTCAAAACAATGTATTAAAAAGCACTAAACAACAACATGCTGACACTCTGGATTTATTTTATTTTATTCTGAGCAGTTCTCTGTTAAGTAATTTTCAGACCCGGATCTGTCTCTGGGCCACTTCTTATTCACTTTTATCCCAATAGACACGCCCCTTTTAAATGTCAAATTCCTGGTTCACAAAAGAGCTAGCTGAACTCCTTAGGCGGAAAATCAGGTCTGGGCAATTGCTAAAATGTGTCTTGGTATCGGATTGCTGAACTCTTCAGGCAACTGAGAAATAGATGTACTGTAGAAATTATAGAAATAGATGTACTGTAGAAATTAAAGAAATAGATGTACTGTAGAAATTAAAGAAATAGATGTACTGTAGAAATTAAAGAAATAGATATATTTGTGTTTGGATTAAGATGGTAGGAATTACTCTCAGTAAGTGATATTCTATGTGTAAAGGCTTCCAACTTTAGGTGTGCCTTTTTCCTATGGTTAGGTGACCTCAGTGTCCGTGTCACTGTAAAGAACATGTAGCTACTACTGTCATTTGCTTGTGCATCCACTTTATTCTGCTTCATCCGACATACCTTGCTTGTACTTGCCTGGAACCTACACACCCAACTGTGACAGAATGCTCCAAACACCCAAGGAGAGACCGAGACACCAACACAGAGAACAGGAGGAACTGGCTCTTGGAGGGATGTTCTTCGAAGGGGCTCAGGCTGTATTTCCTGCCGACATCGGAGGAGCGCAGCCTGGAGAGCGGATCCGTCTAGCGTCCATGTGGGAAGTGAACAGCTCTGATGAGAAGTGCTTCCCATGGGATGACGAGGATGAGGAGGTATTTCTTTGGAAAGAAGTGGAGGAGGACTGGGATTTCCTTAGCCGGCAGGTCTAGGGTGTAAGCCCACTAGGTAGGGCTCCCCGTCTGGGTGTTGGGGTTCCCCAGTTTCCTGTTAATACTTCCTCCTGCCATCCTACCTCTCCTTTCACCCAGGCTAGCTGCTCCAGCTCTCCCTTTAGGCCTCCTATTTCCCCTAGCTCTGCTGTTAACTTTCCTAGCTCCCATGCTAGCTTTAGCTCCCAGGCTAACTCTCCTGGCTCCCAGGCTAGCATTAGCTCCCAGGCTTACTCTCCTAGCTTCCAGGCTAGCATTAGCTTCCAGTCTACCCTTGGTAGCGCTCTAGCTGGCTCCCCTAGGGCTCCAAGCCCTGCCCCTAGCGCTCCAGTTCCTACCCCTAGGGCTCCAGTCCCTGCCCCTAGGGCTTTAGTCCCTGCCCCTTGGGCTCCAGTCCCTGCCCCTTGGGCTCCAGTCCCTGCCCCTAGGGCTCCTGTCCCTACCCCTAGGGCTCCAGCCAAGTCCCCTAGGGCTCCAGCCAAGTTCCCTAGGGCTCCAGCCAACCGTCACAAGATGTCCGACCGTCACAAGATGGCAGACATTCACAAGATGGCCGACCTTCACAAGATGGCCGACCTTCACAAGATGGCTGACCTTCACAAGATGGCCGACCTCCACAAGAGGTCAAGGTCATTTTATTTATATAGCGCATTTACAACAGCCACTAGGCTGACCAAAGTGCTTTACAGAAAAGTAATACATCTAAAAAGAAAGTGATAAAAAATACCTACGTCACAACACACAGTAACACAAGTATGGAATTAGTATAAAATGTAGGCTAAAAATAAAAATGTAAATTCAGCCAGAGATGTAGGTAAGTATGCTGAAGAGAACAGGTGGGTTTTTAAAAAAGACTTAAAAACAGACAATGTTGGGGCCGTTCTAATCTGTAGGGGCATGGAGTTCCAGAGACGCGGGCCTGCCACCGAAAAAGCACGCTCACCTCTACGCTTGAGTCTAACGCGAGGGACTACCAGCAAAGCCTGATCAAGAGATCTTAGGCTTCGGGATGGGGTGTAGGGATGGACAAGTTCAGAGGGATAGACCGGGGCTAGGTTATGTAGAGATTTAAAAACAAGGAGTACATTTTTCAAATCTATTCTCTGTCGAATTGGCAGCCAGTGCAACGATTTGAGATTTGGAGTGATATGGTCATATTTCCAACATTTGTGGATTAGTCTCTTCTAAGCATAGCAGAAGAGAGTTCAGCGCTGAAGGATTGTTTCTCTTAATAGGGATGTAAATTTGGGTGTCATCTGCATAAAAATGAAAAGAAACACCATGTTTCCTTAGGATGGAGCCCAGAGGTAGCATATAGAGAGAAAATAAAGAAGGGGCCAAGATGGAGCCCTGCGGAAGCTTACATGTGAGGGGTGTCATAGAGCTGGAGAAGTTGCCCATCTTTATTGAGAACTTCCTGTCAGACAGGTATGACTGAAACCATGTCAAAACCGATGCCCTTAGACCCACCCAGGACTCTAGCTAAGAGAGTAGGGTGGTCAATGGTATCGAAGGCTGCCGAGAGGTCTAGGAGAACAAGAACAACGGTGTCTCCGGAATCAGTAGAGAGATAAATATAATTTAGCACTATCAGGAGGGCGGACTCAGTGCTGTGGGCAGACCTAAAACCAGATTGAAAGACCTCTAAAATACTATTGTTTGACAAAAAATATTGGAGTTGCTTTAACACAGTTTTCTCTAATAGTATAGAAATTAAAGGTAGAACAGAAATGGGTTGGAAATTTTTTTAAACCGAGGGATCAAGTGAAGGCTTCTTAAGTAGAGGTGTGACCGTGGCCACTTTGAGATTGGCAGGAACAGAGCCTGATTTGAGACTCTTGTTGATAAAAGAAACCAAACCTCTCAACACTCGTAGATATCGTTTCACTTATGAAGCCTACCTGTTCTACTGACATTCTACCCTCACGTATTTTCAAAGAGGTGTTAGATACGGTCGGTCCGAGTCTGTTGTCTGTCGTAAATAGTTCTCTTAGAAATGTAACTGTTCCACCACCTTTTAAACATGCTGTGGTACAGCCTCTTATAAAAAAAAACCTGGACCCCACTGATTGTAACAACTTTAGGCCCATCTCTAAGTTATCCTTTAAGTCCAAAATTCTGGAAAAGATTATTCTCGCCCAGCTTTCCAAATTTTTAAGTAAAAATAATGTGTTGGACAACTTTCAGTCTGGTTTCAGACCAAACCATAGCACTGAAACAACACTTCTTAAGGTTCTAAATGATTTGTTGCTGATTGGTGATGCTGGAAACTGTGCTATTTTATTTTTACTTAGTGCTGCTTTTGACACTGTTGATCATGCCATTCTCTTAGATCGTCTCGAGAAGGATGTTGGTATTAGGGGTGTGGCTTTAAAATGGTTCAATTCTTACCTGAAAGATCATACCTTTTCTGTTAAGATGGGAAATGTTTCCTCCTCTACAGCTGTCATAAAGTGTGGAGTACCTCAAGGGTCAATTCTGGGGCCAATTTTATTCTCCCTGGCTCAATTCTTCATAAGCACAATATTCCATATCATTGTTATGCCGATGACACACAACTATATGTATCACTAAAACCTGGTGATACCAACTCCTTGCAGTCGCTTTTTACCTGCTTACAAGACATCAAAGGTTGGATGGCAAAAAACGTTCTCCAACTTAACGACATCAAGACCGAAGTTTTATTGTTCGGGACTCCAAAATCCACCAAGGAACTAGTTGTAAATCTTGGGCCCCTAGAGATGTACTGCTGGCCATGCTTCTTGATGAAACCTTCCCATGGATGTGTTATTTGGTCAAAGGTGGGGTTTGGAGATCTGTCTATCTTTGACAGGGCATATAAAATGCTTCCTATTAAGAGCGGCTTAAGTCCTACACCCATAACACAATGGGCCAAGGCCGTTTAAGCAGCCTAGCTCAAGACACTGGAAAAGACGCCTAGTTGGTATGACAGGGTCACTGAGCATTTTTTTAAAAGAACGTAGGTCAGAATTTATGTATAAATAATTGGAAGATTTTTATGACATAGGCCAAAAATGAGCCTCTTTGAAAGACCAGCAGAAGCCACTGGCGTAAAGGCAGGTTTTTATCCTCAATTTTAGCTATTCTATATTTACTGCCTAATGACTACAAGTCCAAGTCAAGAATCATGTTTGAACAGATCATAAGTCAAGTTACAAATCAATTTATTGGTGACGTAAGTGTGACTTCCAGTCAAGTCAGTTGAGTCTCCAACTCTGACGTTAACTTGTTTTTACCTTTTTTATCGTCCTGTGTCCACAGTGTGATGGAGATATTTTCCAACTCGCCCAACAATGGTCTGTTTGGTGAAGGCAAGAAAAACAGATGAATATGATATAATGAAAACTGTCTGTTGCGCAACTTTGAAAACAGCAATTTGGTATCTGTTCTTGTTGTTATCTGGGAACAACTTGTGAAACAGGACTGTCCCTGCTAGAATATTTAAACAGCTTGAACCACTGTTATTTGGCAACTCCTCTCAGAGACACACTCATGTTTATGTGAGACATGTTCCCAGCTTGCCGGCAAAGAAAGGAGTATTAATTCCAAGGTAGATGGTTGTTGCTTATTTAATGTAGATGGTCCATGATGCATACAGCAGTATGTGGTTGCAGGTGAACTGTTGTAGCGAAAGCACAATGGATATACATATGTCTAATACTCTTACACTCTAACACGACGTAGACACGAAAAACAAAGACAGTATAAATATGTACAAAGTGTACTCATAAACTTCCACACTGCAGTACAGTGAACATTCGTTTTTCGCGGGGGTTACGTTCCAAAAAGAACCCGCGATAGGAAAAATCTGGGAAGTAGTAACCTTTATTTTTTTACAATTATTATACAAATACTCCATAATACATTGAAACCAAAGAACAAAACCTTTTTACAGGCCCAAGCATTTGTTTAACAAATAAAAGTACTAAATAAACGTTTTTTTTACAAATAACTACTGTACTGTAACATAATAAATTTAATCATCAATACGAACTGAAGGCTTCAAATTGAGGAGATCAGCACCGCCCCACCGCGACCCTAGTCATTGGATTAGAACGGGAGAAAATGGAAAAAGATTATGAAAAAAAAACGCAGATTGTTTTGTCGACATTATGGGTTTTAGAGAAACTTGTAATTGCAAGAGAATTTGCAAACTTAAATTTGGAAAGCTGTTTTACGTACGTGTATAAACCACAACGTTATTGACAAACAGGTACAGAAGAAGCGGAGAGACTGTTTAGCCAATCAGAATGCAGAACACAATGCACAAAGCAAATCTGCGAAGCAGCGAGACCGTGAAAGGTGAACCGCGATATAGCGAGGGTTCACTGTACACTCTTTTCACAACTACTGTACATAATATATATTGCTCCCAGACCTCCTTCCAAAGCAGACACACAGTCTGAGGATTGGACTGAACAGGAATGACTGGAGGGCTCGGAACAAGCGGGGAAGGCAATTGACTGACCTGATGGCTTATGGCATTGACGCTGGTAGTTAGCTCTCGAAGTGTGGACATAACGTCTTGGAACGTAGCTCTGTATTTCCCCAACATGGCGCCCTGATATGTCATAGCCCACTGTATCTCTTCAACATCTACTGGATTCATGTCTGGCTGGATTATTTTGTCAGGATCCAGGCAAGGAACCAAAGGTGAATCCAAAAGCAGATGAATACCAGCTGAGTGATACCACAATATTTATTGAATGTATAAGGCCTGGATAATGGTAAGCAGGTCAGGATAACCTAGGTAGTGGCAGGACCAGTAGAGCTGAGACCAGGTGAGTGGGGACCCAGTGAATGGAATCCAGGTGAGTAAAGACCAGGTGAGTGGTATCCAGATGAGAGAAAACCCGGAAGCTAATGTCCGAGGGCACAGAAGACGGGAGGTCTGAATGGCTGGAGGGGAACCAGGTGAGTGATGACCAGTTCAAGAGCACAGATTGATTCTGGAAATGGAGGCACAGAGAACCAGGGTGAGATAACAACAACTCGGAATAATAAGGACACAGTACTCAGACTGGCAGTAATAAATATTCAAAACAAATAAAGCACAGTGCTCAGACTGGCTGTCAAGAGAAATGGCACGAGACTAGAACACAATTGGTAGTATAATAATCCTGCAGGGACTGACTGCCAACACCTCCCTAATAAAGGGAGGGTGGCAATCAGCCCCAGGTGTGGCAGATGAACAGGTGTTTGGGATGAGTGATGATGGGACTGGTGCTCTGGGACTGGTGCCTTCAGGAGGGCAGGGGAAAAAAGGAACTGGTGCTCTGGGACTGGTGCCTTCAGGAGGGCAGGGGAAAAAAGGAACTGGTGCTCTGGGACTGGTGCCTTCAGGAGGGCAGGGGAAAAAACGAACTGGTGCTCTGGGACTGGTGCCTTCAGGAGGGCAGGGGAAAAAAGGAACTGGTGCTCTGGGACTGGTGCCTTCAGGAGGGCAGGGGAAAAAAGGAACTGGTGCTCTGGGACTGGTGCCTTCAGGAGGGCAGGGGAAAAAAGGAACTGGTGCTCTGGGACTGGTGCCTTCAGGAGGGCAGGGGAAAAAAGGAACTGGTGCTCTGGAATGGGATGACAAACAAACACATAAAACATGTGTTGCTAAAATTTGTCCATTGTTGGATGAAACAGACTCTAGTTAAAGTTTTTGATATGTAATCGTGATTTCATGTGAGACACTGAAAATATATTACAATCAATATTCTGTGTACAACATATTAGTCACTGTTTGTAATGAAGTATTGTTATTAAAAACATGTAAAATGTTCTTTTTTTTACATACTCTTATTTTTTCTTTACACAAAATACAATTGAATGTGGTAAAATTCACTAGCTTTGTAATGAATTCATAATGATTATTGCAATTAATTAAAATGAGCGCTATTATTCTGAAAAGAAAAAATCTGAGTTTGTGTTGCCAATATAATATAGTGTTGCCAGGCGAACATGTCAGCCCCGGTGCTAGAAACGGCCCTGTCCATGGATAAGTTCAAACCGTTTTACAAAAGTAACATTTGAAGCTAGCAGTGAACTGTGTTTACAGTTTGTTCATAACACTGTTACATGTGTTTTTAGGTGTGGTATGTCCACTGCATATCCTGGTCTGAGTCCAGTAACCTGGACCAAAGATGCATCTTTTATCATTATATTTTTGCGATAAACATTTCTGAATGCAGACAGCATCATGTCAATGGACCCAACACAAATGTAAAGCTACCCAAGGGGCAGAAATTGTGTTACCTTGTGATAGACCTTGACCAAAAAATATATAATCATTAAATGAACGACCTGGAAAACAATAAACTACTGGTTAGAACAGGGGTGGGTAAAGTTTTTGCTTGAGGGCCATGTTGAGTTTTTGGAACTAAGCGAAGGGTCGCATAATAAAACGATGCATTTAAAATAGGGAATGTAATTTTCATTAAATTTACCACCCCTTTACACAATTACCTGTGTAGCCTACAGAAAATAAATGTTTAATTTTCTAACACCATTTCTTCAAGAAAACAGTAACATGGAAAGTCATTCAAATGTAATGAGCCCTTCAAGGGGGTTGAACGCCGCCTGGGGTATTTTATATATTTTATATGTACGTTGCTATTTTGGCATCTGCAAGGATCATACTGTGTCCTACAGTGAAGTGCCTTAAAGTCACCTTTTGATTTTCATGCATGATATTACATATAGAGGCAAAAAATACAAAAAGGTATGTTTACTTTTTAGTTTTTTATTGTATAATACATGTAAACCATGATCAATATCCCTGTAAAATTCATTAGCATGCCCCCAGGTTTTGAGAACCAGTGGGACAAATTATGGGGGACATACAAATAAGTAAATAAATCACTGTATGTACATATTTTCAGTATTTCCCCAGTACGTTTTTAAAAACACATAATTAATAAACATGAATAATAATAACTTGTTTTAGTGCAGGGTGATATCCTACCCGAACCGAAAGGTAGAAACAAATGCTTCATACCCTTGGAAAGGGGAAGTTCTGCTGGAAATAATGAGGATGGATTGTCCATGTCGGTGAATCGCAGCCGAAGATATTTCGTCTCAAATGTGGGTACTTTTTACTAAAAACATTACTGACAGGAAGGAAGTGAAAATGAGAAAATAACATTTATGCAAAGAGGTAGGACATGACCCTGCACCAAAACAGGTTATTTCTTTGGTGGGGGGGCTGGGTTTTTAGATATTTATGGGGAAATAGTGGAAAATATGTACATGTTTTATTGACCTATTTGTATGTTCCCCTAACATTGTCATACTGGTTTTAAAGATCTGGGGGCATGCCAATATGGATATTACAGTTGTGTTCTTCACGGTTTACATTTATTCTACAATAATTACCAAAAATAATTAAATGTACAATATATTAATTTTAATCATTGGTACACTTCAACTGTGAGAGACGGAATATAAAACAAAAATCCAGAATATGACATTGTATGATTATTAAATAATTAATTTGCATTTTATTGCATGACATTAGTATTTGATCTCCTACCAACCAGTAAGAATTCCAGCTCAAACAGACCTGTGAGTTTTTCTTTAAGAAGCCCTCCTGTTCTCCACTCATTACCTGTATTAACTGCACCTGTTTGAACTCGTTACCTGTATAAAAGACACCTGTCCACACACTCAATCAAACAGACTCTAACCTCTCCACAATGGCCAAGACCAGAGAGCTTTGTAAGGACATCAGGGATAAAATTGTAGACCTTCACAAGGCTGGGATGGCCTACAGGACAATATGCAAGCAGCTCAGGATCAATGATATTATCAGTTTAATATTATTAAGCTTTCAGTCAGCTGACCATAATCACAATCTAGTAGAGTCATTAGAGAGCATGTATAAAGTGTGTTAGATGCACAACTGGGGGGGGGGGGGTCATCGTATATACAGTTTAGTCCTGTGGGCGAAAATGCTTTGTTGATGCTAGAGGTTAGAGGAGAATGGGCCGACTGCTTCAAGCAGATAGAAGGGCAACTTTGAATGAAATAACCACTCGTTACAACCGAGGTATGCAGCAAAGCATTTGTGAAGCCACAACACGCACAACCTTGATGCGGATGGGCTACAACAGCAGAAGACCCCACCAGGTACCACTCATCTCCACTACAAATAGGAAAAAGAGGCTACAATTTGCAAGAGCACACCAAAATTGGACAGTTGAAGACTGGAAAAATGTTGCCTGGTCTGATGAGTTTCGATTTCTGTTGAGACATTCAGATGGTAGAGTCAGAATTTGGCGTAAACAGAATGAGAACATGGATCCATCATGCCTTGTTACCACTGTGCAGGCTGGTGGTGTTAGTGTAATGGTTTGGGGGATGTTTTCTTGGCGCACTTTAGGCCCCTTAGTGCCAATTGGGCATTGTTTAAATGCCACGGCCTACCTGAGCATTGTTTCTGACCATGTCCATCCCTTTACGGCCACCATGTACCCATCCTCTGATGGCTACTTCCAGCAGGATAATGCACCATGTCACAAAGTTTGAATCATTTCAAATTGATTTCTTGAACATGACAATGAGTTCTCTGTACTAAAATGGCCCCCACAGTCACCAGATCTCAACCCAATAGAGCATCTTTGGGATGTGGTGGAACGGGAGCTTCGTACCCTGGATGTGCATCCCACAAATCTCCATCAACTGCAAGATGCTATCCTATCAAAATGGGCCAAAATTTCTAAAGAATGCTTTCAGCACCTTGTTGAATCAATGCCACATAGAATTAAGGCTGTTCTGAAGGCGAAAGGGGGTCAAACTCAGTATTAGTATGGTGTTCCTAATAATCCTTTAGGTGAGTGTATGTACCGATTTTAAGGCTTTCGTGTTGAATGAGCAGTGTAATAACAATCAGATGGCTTGGCGACACATGCTTGTGGAAACCTGATCATACTTCGATCATGCCAGACTTGGAAGGTGTTGCCTACGTGGAGAAATGGAAATGACAAATCGTTAGGGGAGACAGAGAAATACCTCCCCCCACACCCAAAACAAAACAAGATTATTTGGAAAAAAAGTGGATTTGTAGTTTGTCAGAGTATGGAGAAAAACATTACAGGCATAGACAACCAGAAGGGCCTAACTGATTGCTTTCCTCTCTGTTCTCTTGCAGTTTTATTTTAGTAATGCATGTTTGTTATTCTCTATTTGCTTTGCCTTTTCAATCTGTTTAATTTAAAAAGAAAAATAGAAAATCTGTGAAACAAAATCCTGTGCCATGGCATTCTCCCAAAGACAGACTGCATGATTGAGACCATCTATGTAATGTAAAAGACAAAGCAAATTATTTTAAATAAAATTCTAACCACATGTAAGCTCTTTGTTTAGAATAAAAAAAACAAATATTTTTTATTTCATTTAGACATTGCTGAACACTTGAAAACATAAGAAAATCAGAGACAAACGTTGTTTTGTCGAGGTGATTGTATGGACATTTTGTGTTTTTGTACACCTCTGTCATACTATTAAGAGGGTGCTTTCCCACTATGGGTGCTTTTATGCCCCATTGCCAGTGGTTAGGGTTAGGGTTAAGTTGGCAGTCAGTGAAAGTCAGTTACTTACAAAACCATCCAGCATCACCTGACTGAAAGTCAGTTACTTACATAACCAGCCAGCATCACCTGACTGAAAGTCAGTTACATAATCATCCATCACCGCCTGACTGAAAGTCAGTTATTTACATAAACATCCAGCATCACCTGACTGAAAGTCAGTTACTTACACAATCATCCATCACCACCTGACTGAAAGTCAGTTACTTATAATAACCATCCAGCATCACCTGACTGAAAGTCAGTTACTTACATAACCATCCAGCATCACTTGACTGAAAGTCATTTACTTATCATAAGCATCCAGCATCACCTGACTGAAAGTCATTTACTTATAATAACCATCCAGCATCACCTGACTTAAAGTCAGTTACTTACTTAACCATCCAGCATCACCTGACTGAAAGTCATTTACTTATAATAAGCATCCAGCATCACCTGACTGAAAGTCATTTACTTATCATAAGCATCCAGCATCACCTGACTGAAAGTCATTTACTTATAATAAGCATCCAGCATCACCTGACTGAAAGTCAGTTACTTACATAACCATCCAGCATCACCTGACTGAAAGTCATTTACTTATAATAACCATCCAGCATCACCTGACTGAAAATCAGTTAGTTACATAACCATCCAGCATCACCTGACTGAAAGTCATTTGCTTAAATTAACCATCCAGCATCACCTGACTGAAAGTCATTTACTTATAATAACCATCCGGCATCGCTTTACTGAAAGTCATTTACTTACATAACCATCCAGCATC
>JACXGM010014996.1:0-21652 GCA_016801145.1 Umbra pygmaea | reverse complement strand
ACCCCTCTGTCTCTCTCTCTCCACCCCTCTCTCTCTCCCTCCACCCCTCTCCCTCTCTCTCCCTCCACCCCTCTCTTTCTCTGTCTCAGGACTGCGTGCAGCTGAATCAGTACAAGCTGAAAGATGAAATTGGGAAGGTACTGTCCAAAGCACTTCATCCTGCTATTCCTGTTAACAGGCAGAGCCTCGTTAAGGCACACACTGGGGCCATCTTATTTGGTTCCCACTGTCAGCCTCGTCCTCCTTTCACATTCCCTTAAACTCCTCAGCCTAGTGGCGAACGGATGAGAGGCTGGTATAAATAGTCTGCTGTCCTTGACTAGTGTTCCACGGAGCCCAGTTGGTAGCTGTGCTCTGTGAGGAGGAGACAATGCAGCCTATCAGGAAGGCCAGGTTGGGACAGAGTTGTGCCTGCTATCACAGCATCTCTCCAGGCTTTAGGAGGGCCCCCCTGCTGTAGCACCAATCTGTTCTCCCAGCTGGGACCTACACTCATATGTGTTTGTATGCATGTGTGTGTGTGTTTCAGCTAATAGCGTTTCTACCTAATTGGGCTAAGCTTTGAATATGTGTGGGTAGAGAAGCCTGGTAGCACTAATTACACACACATCTAGTGTGTGTGTGTGAGTTTATGTGGAACTGCAGAATTACAGCAGCATGGCCTCATTCAGAGAAGCCTACTCAGCCCACACATGTCTGATGGGTCAGCTTGGGGGAGCTGTGCTTTGTTTTTAAAGTTGTTTATTAGTTATAAAAGTACACAAGGCAACAGTGACATTCATACTTGCAAGTTCCTACTTGATGAAGCTTTGATAACAGAGAAATAGAAAACAATAGTAGCTATCATGTAATAATAGTAATACATTTAATATCAGCGAAGAAATATAGTATGCCAATATGAACACAGAGAGAATATACATGAGTGTGTGTTTATTTCACTGGGTTCCTGACAGGTTGTGTGTTCTCCTGTCCTGTGATTAGGGCTCCTATGGGGTGGTCAAGCTGGCCTACAATGAAGATGACAACACCTACTACGTGAGTGTATCTACAATCCCTCTGGGAACCCAAATATCATGAAAGTAAAGAGGACAGTCTGTACTTTAATTCCCTAATAGCCACACGTAGAATGTTGCCTACGTCAAATCTGAAGAGCTGACCTGGCCAAAATAAAAAAACAATGCAGACAATTCCTCTCGCTTCAAGTCTGAACACCAACTTCCAAATAAGACCATCTAGGAAGGAGAAACGGTTTTAACATTCACTCACCAAAATAACATTTTTGCCAATATAGACATGCTAGTCAGACATAGAATTAAAGTAATCTCATCCGGTTTGTAATAAAGTGTTTTTTCATGACAAAGCGATAGCTAGCTATTAAAGCAGGAACTGTAGTATGTCAACATACTGGTAGGCGGCTATTTGACGTTAGCCTATACTACATACCATGGCAACATCAAGCCGAGACTATTGTGCCATGGTATGGCTAGGAGGTTAAGTTGATCGCCTGGCCACCGATTTTAGAAAAATATATCAAATATGTACCTGAAAACTCTCTACTGCTATCATTCACTCTCGTATTCACAATAATTTACAATGACCCCCAAAAGAAAGATGAGCCGTTCAAAACGGTTCTTTTGAACAGCTCTTTGAAAGGAACAGAGCCATAAGATCCAGCTCCTTTCAAATAGCCGTAATTCCCATCACTAGGACAGTATGGCTAGTAGGCTCTCTGATGTTGACAGGGTCAAGTGTGTATCAACAACATTTTTTATTGCATAAACAAATGCATCACTAAAGCAAACTGGAAAACGTGAGCCATTTAAATTAAATGATACTGTACGTAAGTGTTCATTCCTTGTTATAAACTATCTAAATGATCAGTTTAACAGGAACTAATTGATTTATGTGGCATAATAACATGGCAACAGTAAGAGGAGTGGTGGGGGGTATGTTAATGTTATACGATAACTGCACATGTGGGACTTATAGTAATATAGGCATATAAATGGACACCCCCCCCCCTTTCACTTTTATTAGTTTGCTTGATTATATTAATCTGTTGTAGTATTTCTTCAGTACTAGCACAATATGTATGTATTCAATAACACTGGGACAGTACAGTATGCATGAGGTATGGGGAGTACAAAGGCACAGGCACTATGGGCAGCTATGAGGGGTCCTGCTCAATTCAGTAAACGCTGTAGTAGATTCTGAGGTAGAGCAGTCATGAATGAGGCTGATAGGGTTGTGTTCTGTGATTACAGGTGAGCATAGTAGTTGCTAAGATGATAGTGTACTAATGTAGATGTGAAACAAACATACATTTGATAGTGGATATCGGTAATGTAATGTGAGTTTATGTGACAGAAAAGTTATTTAGTACAGCTTTGAAAAGGGCACTCGGCTCAAGATAGCTAAGCAATGAACTATAATGCTTGTTAGTTGCCGTTGCTAAGCAACGTAGTGTAATTCTTTGTAGTTGCCGGTTTCCTTGTGTGTGTAAGCTGTGTGAATGTATACTGTGTTAGACCGTTATAATGTGCTAATTTGTATTTATATATTGGTTGGAATAAGATTCAGTAAACGCTGTAGTAAATTCTGAGGTAGAGCAGTCATGAATGAGGCTGATAGGTTTGTGTTCTGTGATTACAGGTTTGTGTTCTGTGGTTACAAGAAGTGAAGAATAAACGAATAAAACTAAGCACGCCTGGAAAATGATATTTAACATCCAAGTGTGTAACACACACATCGCAACCATTTTCTTTTCTAAAAATAGTCATTTCAAAATAAATCTTCACAACTAAAACAAGCACCATGAACGCTGTGCTACGTGAGCTGAACTGTGACTTGGTTTTTCGTTTATTCATGCAGATCAATGAGCAAGACTCACAGTTGACGATGCAAACTAAAATCAAACGCAATTTGCTTACAGTTCAGCTCACGTAGCACAGCGTTCGTAGTTTGACTGATCAAGTCTGTTTTCCCAAGATGGCGCCTGCCTGTACGCGAATAGTACTGTCTTTTAAACTATCTTTTTAATTAAACTGTCTGTACACTTAAAACGTTCTCAATGCTTCGGTTTGCATGTAGGGACCTTCATTTTGCTACCGTGGAAGTGTGGTGCTATTTTGAGCCTTTTTAGTGGAATAAAATAGCAATTTATTTTACTTCATTCATGCACTCACAAATAGCATTATAAGGTAATTATCAGTTTGCACTAAAACTGGGCACATTCGATTAGCATTAAAACATATGCCAGAGAACGGTCGACTCAGTACCAATGTGTTATTAACGACTAGGTTCATTTTGCGCCGGAATTGTCCTTTAATGCTTACTCAATATCTGACAAGGTCCTTGTGTCTTAATATTATACCATATAATCTTGTGGGAAAAGTAAGCTTTAATAAAATGTAATCTTCCTAGCGAACAAAATTAAAGGGTTTGCCAGAATATTGTAATGGAAAAACGGAATGGAAGTTTGTCATAGCTGTAAAAAATTGCCTTTAAATGCATTGTAAATTTGTGACCAAGAAGGCTGCTGTATCCACACAGGCATGTGTTCTCTTATTGCTTTTTGATTTCGTAGCAAGAGAAGGTACCAAAATGACTGATCCAATGTAGTAAAGCTATATAGTAAAGCTGGATTAAGGGTACATATTTTGTTTCTCCCTCTCCCGCCATTTTAGGCCATGAAGGTTCTGTCCAAGAAGAGACTGATGCGGCAAGCAGGTTTCCCTCGTAAGTACAGAGCCTGAGGAAGGCCTTCAGTAGTCTACCCACACTACACTGGCTGTCAGCTGCTGTAGACTAACAGTGCGCTGCTCCTTTTTTCCTGTCCTCTGCCAGGGAGACCGCCCCCCCGTGGAGCTAGAGCAGTCCCCGAAGGCCCCCCTCAGCCCAAAGGACCCCTGGAACGGGTCTACCAAGAGATTGCCATCCTTAAAAAGCTGGACCACCCTAATGTAGTGAAGCTTGTAGAGGTGAGTCTCAAACCTGAATGGTGTTAAGATTTTTAACTCCAGCCGCTCTTCCTCTTTGTCATCCTTTCTTCTTCTCACTGTCTTCCCTTGTTTTCCTGCCAGGTTCTGGACGACCCAGGCGAGGACCATCTGTACATGGGTAAGATTGGCCTGATTCTCTCGCTCCCTGCCTTGCAGTAAACATCCCGCCCTCACCATAATCACCCACTCAAACGCGATTTCCTCTAGCTATCAGAAATTCAATCAAGATAACTAACTAGCTTAAGCGTTGACGATGATGTAACGGTGACTTCTGTTCTGTTTCCAGTGTTTGAGCTGGTCAAACGGGGGTGAGTTAAGCCTGTTGTCACTGTAATCATTATAAGCTGGAGCCAGCCCAATCTGGATGAAACTGACTCTTATATCACTGTGTGTGTGTGTGTCTCTTTCTGGGTGTGTGATTACCCGCGCAGGGCTGTGATGGAGGAAGTGCCCACGGACAAGCCGCTGAATGAGGACCAGGCTCGATTCTACTTCCAAGATCTCCTCAGGGGGATTGAGTTCTGTGAGTGGGTTCTCTCTTAATCACGGTACTCTCTGTTCTCTTCAGACGCCCACAACCTGACATAAATAATAAGTGGTTTTAGTTACATTAGTGCACTGCAACACAAGATGGATCCTAAACAGCTCTCTGTTTTCTAGGTCGTGCTGTACACTTGAACGGAGCCTTAGAAACCTACAGGGCTCTGACCAACGTAGTGCACTTTTTAGGGGTTAGGGTGTCATTTGTGGTGCACACAGACTTCCCATGGGCTCTGTGTTCTACAGACAGGCAGCACTCTCCATTAACCTCATACAACTATTCTGACAAACCCTTTTGCTTACAGACAAGGCAAGAATGGTCATTTCCCTGTATTAAGGTGGTGTGTTTTCATGGTAAGTTGTGTTTTTCTTTTTAGTGCATTACCAAAAGATTATCCACCGGGACATCAAGCCGTCTAACCTGCTGGTGGGGGAGGATGGTCACATTAAGATCGCCGACTTCGGGGTCAGTAACCAGTTTGAGGGAGCAGATGCCTTGTTGACCAGCACAGTGGGCACACCGGCCTTCCTTGCCCCCGAAACCCTCTCTGAAACCAGGAAGAACTTCTCTGGCAAAGTGACTAAGCTTCCTATGCCCCCTAAAGGCCACTTTAGGAATTACATTCAGCATTTAATTTAGGAATTCAAATAAAGCAACTATATATTCATGATGTGACATTAAATCTCTTTTGCTTTTTTTTTAGGCGTTGGATGTCTGGGCCATGGGAGTGACGCTCTATTGTTTTGTGTTTGGAGTGGTAAACCTGTTTATTTGCACTAACCTTTCACTGCTACACACATAAAAACAATCCATTACAAAAATTGTCAAAATGAAATGGGTCAGATTTATTACTAATACTGAACAATTCAACTTTGTACATTTAGATACAAAATAGTTTGCTGGAAATTGATACTTAGTCATTTGACGTTGGTGTTGTGACTCCCATCCATAGTGTCCCTTTATGGATGAACGCATCCTCAATCTTCATCATAAAATCAAGACCCAGCCAGTGGAGCTTCCAGAGCAGTGAGTACCACGTTGTGCTCCATCATTAGGCCCTGAGTCATTGCAAAGGGAGGCCATAAACATCTCATGTCTCATTCTGGTTGTGCTCCGACAGTGCCGACATATCGGACGATCTGAAGGATTTGCTATTGAAGATGCTGGACAAGAATCCAGAGAGCAGGATATCAATTCCACAGATTAAGGTTATCCTCTTTGTAATGTTCTTACTGTGTTGTGTCTGTGAGTGTGTTTGTCTGTTGAAATGACCAAATCGTAGTTAGAGCATTCTTTCAGAAATCCATTCTTGTGTCTTGGATGAATTGAACAAGAACGTACGTGTTTTCTGAGTTAATTCCAGCTGTGTCTGGGGTCCTGGCCCTTGTGTCGTTGTCCCTTCCAGGAGCACCCGTGGGTGACGAGGAACGGAGCAGAGCCGCTCCCACCGGAGGATGATAACTGCTGCATGCTGATCGAGGTCACCGAGGAGGAAGTGGAGAACTCGGTGAAGCACATCCCCAGCCTAGCCACCGTCGTAAGCACGCTGAACTGGAGGCCTGGCTGAGAAACCCCTCTGTCTGGAACAGGACATGAGCCCTCAGCAGAACACCCTCATACTGTGTTACGACTCTTAATTTCAGGGTTTTATTATGTGTAGAGTCCTCTAAGGTCTTGTTTAATTGAACTGTTCTTCCTGTACAATCCACTGGTTAATTACACTATTATCAGAGAGGTTTTGGTTATTTTTATTCCTGTCAACTGGATATAAAGTGTTTCTAACCATGACAAGTGATCAGTGATCAGTGACTGTTCAATGGTACAAGGTCTCTGGTCCAATACAATCAGCCCGGCACAAATGCAGTCTGAGTGTGGTTGTTGTGTCTGTCTAGATTCTGGTGAGGACCATGCTACGGAAGAGATCCTTTGGGAACCCGTTTGACTGGAGCCGCCAGAGGACAGAGGACAAAGTCAGCGCTCTGTCGGCACCCAGACTCATGTAAGTGTCCCTCTGTCGGGCCTGTCATACTGCTCTCTTCTCAGTGGCCTTAGGGAGCAGTTGGGTTACAGAATTCCAGATATTCTGCTTATTTCTGGAAAATGTTACCAGAATGCAGCAACTAAAATCCGTAATGATGTTGGGAGTTCCATTTTGATTCATATGAATTATGAGGACTATACTACTAATAATAACAGGATACCAATGTTACTGACTAAATATGTTTGAAAATACTTTGGGTTTCAGTGCACTTCCTGAATTAACCAAATGTTGAATGGGTACCGTAGAATACTGCTAATTTTTGAAAATAAATGTAATTAGGCTCTGGGCCTTTTATTTTGGCAATAAAGGTTAAAGATAACAGAGATGGTGGTAAGATTCCTTCTCTCTCTCTGCAATCAGTTATGGTTTACTGGATTTGCTTCCCACCAACACTCCCTCTCCTGTCCTAGCAAAGGAATAGCAGGCAATATGAGGTACTGCTACATTCATAGTAACCAAACAAGGTAAAAAACTATTTGTCTCCACAAAGTTTGCTGCTTTAGTGTTCTTAGATCTTTTTGTCAGTAGTTACTATGGTATACTGAAGTACAATTACAAGCAGGTCATAAATGTCAAAGGCAATTAATGACAATTACATTAAGTTCATGCAGTGTCAATATTTGCAGTGTTGACCCTTCTTTTTTTTAAGAACTCTGCAATCCGCCCCGGCATGCTGTCAATTAACTTCTGGGCCACATCCTGACTGATGGTAGACCATTCTTGCATGATCAATGCTTGGAGTCAGAATTTGTGGGTTTTTGTTGCCTCTTGAGGATCGACCACAAGTTCTCAATGGGATTAAGGTCTCTTTATTCATGACTGTGTTTTTAGGCAAGAGTGTGAGTGAGCCCGCTACCTTGGCTGAGAAGCAACCCCACACATGAATGGTCTCAGGATGCTTTACTGTTGGCATGACACAGGACTGATGGTAGCGCTCGCCATGTCTTCTCTGGACAAGGTGATTACCGGATGGCCCAAACAATTGGAAAGTGGATTCATCAGAGGAAATGACTGCCCAGTCTTCAGCACTAATCCATGTAACCTATGCAGAATATCAGTCTGTCCCTGATGTTTTTCCTGGAGAGAAGTGGCTTCTTCACTGCCCTTCTTGACACCAGCCCTTTTCCAAAAGTCTTCGCCTCACTGTGAATGCAGATACACTCACACCTGCCTGCTGCCATTCCTGAGCAAGCTCTGCACTGGTGGTGCCCCGATCCCGCAGCTAAATCAACTTTCGGAGACGGTCCTGGCGCTTGCTGGACTTTCCTGGGCGCCCTGACGCCTTCTTCACAACAATTGAACCTCTCACCTTGAAGTTCTTGATGATCTGATAAATGGTTGATTTAGGTGCAATCTTACTAGCAGCAATATCCTTGCCTGTGAAGCCCACTCTCACCTGCGTTAACAAGACAATCACTGACATAATATCAAGGCTGAAATGCAGTGGAAATATTTTTGGGGGATTAAGTTCATTTTCATGGCAGAGGGATTTAGCAATTCATTGCAATTCATCTGATCACACCTTATAACATTCTGGAGTATATGCAAATTGCCATTATCAACACCGAGGCAGCAGACTTGTTGAGAATTAGTATGAGCTTAGGTTTACTGAATGTTTCTCTAGAGGTTAGGAGAGACACTGGTACTTAACCCTGATGGCTATTGAATTATGTTGCTCCTCTCTGTTTCCTAGGAAACAAGAGAGTGCAGAGGGCATAAAAAGTATGGACCTGCCCTTCGTGGGGGAAGATGAGGCTCTATCCTGATGGGGTGTGCGTTGTCAACTCCATTTTGGGGGCACAATGGTGATTCGACTTGCAGGCCCCACGTCAAGCCTACCCTTTACTTATTGCTCTATTTTGGGGGAGCCGCCAAGGGGATTTATGGAGTCGGACACGTCTGCAGGAGAAGCTCTGTAGAGGGACTTGACTAGAGCTTGGAAACCTTTGTGGAGGAAACTCTCTTTTCACTATGTCACTTCTAATGCATGCTGATATTACTGGTCATAGCATGTTTTATCTCAGGCTTCTGGTGTAAAGGTTTGTGTTAGACTAGGTACACGTTTTCCCAACCTCTCCATTTATAACTGATCTCATGTTTACTGCAAGGGTGTCGGTGTGCGAGGGCTGTTTGGGGAGGAATTCATGTCCCCCACATTCCAGTAGACTTGATTGTCTGGCTCAAGTTACACGTTAGGACCATATTTTGAGTGGAAACCTGTTCAGGAGAGAAATTAGAAAGTGTGAAATTGTTTTCAGAGTATGCATCTGAATTTCTTTCCAAATGTAAACATTGTATAATTAACAGTTGCACAGTGATAGAATTAGTAACCAATGCACAATCTAGTTCTTTGATTACATCCTCACTAAGGGTTGGTTGTAAAATGTCACCCAGTTACTTTTGAAATGTGGAAGTAAATGTTTCTAATATACAGGTGAATAAGGAAAGTCTACACATCCCTTTTGCGGTCTTCACAAGTTGCTGCCTGATAATATATGCTAGTTTTACGCACTTTCAATGTGAAAAAATGTCTGATGTTTTTCCAAGTTAATTACAAAATTAAATGTTGTCTTAATGGCGTATGACGCACCAGAGGTAATACTCGGTGGAAGTAGTAATACTTATATGGATGTCTAGACCAAGGATGACCTAACTGGTCTTAAAAAAATTCTGGTGTTTTTGCACTACCGGTAGTTTAAATTAAAATGAGAGACACAGTTTCAACATTGCTTTAAATCTACATTGCTCAACCAAATTTGCTGAGTGTAAATATTACTCCAAGTGATTCACGGACCTAAATGTCTATCAAAGGTGCTTCCAACAAGTAATGTCTTGTATTACAGTTATTGGATACAATCTATATCTGTCTTTTTTAGTATGAAACGAAATGGTTCTATAATTTTCTTTTTACTTGGATATATGGAGTATTTTGTAGATGTTTAGAAAACATATTTAATCCCTTTTAGATTGAAGTGTAAGGCAGCAGATTGTGAAGGTTATACCAAGAGGATGTAGACTTTACTAGTGGCTGTATTTGTTTACTTCTCAACCTTGAGGGTAACCAGGAGTTAATACATTGTTAAAGCTCAAATCAAAATGTTTTTGTTTGTTTCTTTTGATATATAATAGATTTACACGTGTGTTTTTTATCTCATTTTCAGAACACCAAAAAACAAAATTGTGTATCATATTTTGTAAAGCAATCCTAGAGAAACAAACAACTTTAAACCAGTGAGTATTTGTAAATTCAATGTGATTGTGAAATTATCTGAATTACTGGCTCTTACAATTTATTACAAAGCATTATAGGGTGACTGCAGACCTCTTGTATAATCTATGCATGACATATCTATTTGGAAACTGTTGGAATTAATTTAGTATAGAGAAATGTTGTCATCCAATATGGTAAGATAAAAATGTGAGAGTAGAATACAGCGGTTAGAGTGCAATTTCTTTCAACTCAGCTTATTCCCCATCTTAAATGAGCCCAAAGCTTTCCAATGAACTTACCAGTTATCCAGTGGCATGGGTTTTTCATTTTTAACTTTTTACCCTATTTGCATGTAGTTAGTCTTTGGTATAAAGAAAACTGCACTCACTAGAAGTGCTAATGGTTCCAGAAGATATTATCGAAACAACACTAATCCAACGATGAATGCTTCCACAAAATGATATTGAAATCCTCAACAACATGCATTGTCTCAGCTCAAATGGTGTTATTACTTACGTGGTAATGCCTTCTGGACCCACGTCTACCCAATGGCCACGCTATCTGACACAAGACATGAATGTATGACAAAGGGACCTTGTTTTTCCAAATAGTTTTTGTGGTTTTTTTTTAACAGGTTCTCGCAATTCCACGTATGTATGTACAACCCCTATAAGCTCTTTGTTGTGTTTTTAAGACTATGCATAAAATGACACTTTGGTGCAATGCTGGACCTTATCAGTCAGCCTTTCATATTAACCATATTCTATGATATTCCAGTTTAGAGGTTAAGATGACCACCTGCGTAGTTTGAAAGTACATGTTTGTGACACAATCTCCTAAAATGTTTAGGAAAGACCTTTTTAATAATTAGCTTGGACATTAAAAACAAGTATGAGATACTATTGATAATTATAAACTCAGTCCAAATCAAATGTTGCACAAAATATTCTCATAGTTGATAATCACAGTCACGACTAAAAGGCTACCTCATTCGGACCTTCTTTTTTCTTCATATACAAACCGCTAAGATTTTGTTCTGATACACCGCACTGTCATAGTTTTTAGTTGGACTGTTGAAAAAGGCCCAAGACACATGATGTTTTATCCCCCCTCTGTGAGAGATCTCCTAGGAACATATCAAACAGCTTAGATTTCACTACATGGTTAAATTAATCGCAAACCACAGAATACTTTGATATTTGTATTGATACATATTTAATAGTACCTTTTTGTTTATCACAGTCTTTGCCCAATTTTATTGGAAGGTCTCACATTTCTAGTACCTTTAATCTACATATTGCAGTGTACTGTAGTTTATGTCATCCATTGTATTGGGAGCTTTGGGGCATCTACCCGAAAGCATGCCAACATACTGTAAACATACCATTTATTCAACATAGCATGACAGATCTGCTCATGAAACAAGAGCTCGTAATGAATTATTCTATACATATTGTATCCAGTTCATTATTTGAATAAATTACAGTTGCCTTTCTGCAATGAGTTGTTCTGTGTCTGTCGCGTTATGGTTGAGTATTTTTGCAGGGATGTCTTTTAGTAAGCGTTTGCTAATTCTTTCAGTCCATGATAGATAAAGCCCAACGGTGTTTGGTTTTGGCCAGTGTAACTACTGTCTTTAGCTCACTAACTTCAGCCACATTTCCAAACATCCACCAATAGTGTTGGGTAAAGCTACTTTTCAGTTACATTCCAGTTACATTCCAGTTACATGTAGAGTTCACAAGTTTTGGGAAGTTCCTAAGTAAGACAAAATGATCAGGTACATGGAGTTCATATCTTAAAAGTAATCTATAAAACAAATAGAGTAAAGAAAATATCAATCATGGTCAACTACATTTACCTGATCATTTTGTCTTAATTAGGAACTTTCCAAAACTTGTGAACTCAGCAAGTAACTGGAATGTAACTGTACAAGCTACTTTACCCAACACTGCCCACCAAACAGGAGGAACAAGTCTAATCAATAAATGTAACTCAAAACACATTGTTCAGTACAAGTTGTTCAGAAATGTGGGAAATGTTCAAGCACCTGTGTTCTGTTTATTTTTGTTGGTTTCATGAGAATAACATGAGCAGTCAGATGTCTCATACTGAGGCACTGCTTCTGTGAGGATATAGGCAGACTAGAGTGACCACAGGCCAAAACTAAAACTGAGCATGTTTTTAAGTTGGGTTATCTTGTTTCCTGTACTATCTTTGTCTGTATGTCCAAATATAGCAGGCAAACCCATTAATGTCCAATAGCAGAAGGAGCATAAGCATTTGTTTCAAAACAAAAACGTCTGCTAGAGCAGTGTTCTCAAATGGGGGTACGTGTACCCCTAGGGGTACTTTGGAGTACTGCAGGGGGCACTTAAAAAAATTTCATAAAAAAATGTCATGCATAATTGCTAAAATAATGATACTATAATAATGAATTAAGTGATGGATTCTAAACATTTTAAATGTAGCATTTAAATGTTTGTGTTTAAAAAGGTTGTTATTTAGTGAAACTATCACTGCCAGCACTGTACTGTACCTCTTTATATAGACTTTTTTCTACCAAAAATGTTTTGCACTGGTCAGGGGGTACTTGGTTTAAAATGGCAGTTCAAAGGGGGTACAATATTGAAAAAAGTTTGAGAAACACTGTGCTAGAGAATGACACATTGAGTCTGTAGGATCTGAGACAACCTTCTCAAAGATTCATCTGTTGCCCTTTTTGTTTTCTTATCAAGTTCTAAGGGCACTCTGGTTTGCGTATTGTTCCCAGCCTGCAGAACGTCTGGCCCAGCGTGGTTAAATGAATGAGAGCGTATCATCCAGTGGGTTGTCCCCGTTGATGTGCTGTATTTGGCCAGCAGAGGATGCTGTCAGAGTATTCATAAAGGACAGTTGGAGTAGTATATTTCAACCCTAAAGGTAAACATTTAACTGATGTAGAAGAAAGTAAGTTGTGAACGTCAAAGTAGTATGCACACTCTAGCACGTGCACAAATTTCGACCTCGGGGGGCCTGGGCCCCTGCCCTGGTGTGATTCAGGGTATTTTTACTGACAGCACAGTCAGAAGAAGCTAGGGAGACAGGAATGCAGATGAAGACAGCGAGGAAAGGCACAGAACGGAGGAGACTGTATTGGTTGGGTGGACACGTGTTGGGAGTTTTGAGTGATAGGTACACCAAACACAGGCACATGATAGGATTTAGTTAAACGTTTACTCAAATTGACCAGCAGAGTGCATCTTATGCCATTTTAAATAACATTCACTGTCTTGGATGAAATGCCAAGATTCATGTATGATGGTTTAATTACGAAAGTTGTATAAACTAATTGCAAGCAAAGCGATTGTGTCATTCTTCACATGTGAAATATTATGTTAAAAGTTGTATATACAAGTTTCTCATTATCACAGTGGGACAGTAAAGTTCCTCATTATAACAGGGGCAGCTGTGGTGTGCTGTGTGAAAAGAGAGCCACGACTGTCATCACTTTTTAACGAGTGACAGGTTTAAACGCAGTGGGTGCTCTGTAATTCCAGCAACAGATGAGGTGCGCATTTCATCAACATCTTTTGGTTTAGTTTTTTCTCTGCACACCAACTGAAACCAACGGTGACATACTGACGCCTCGATTGCAGTGTAATGCTATTTTTTAGCAACTCGCGTGGACGCGCAGTAATATGGAAAGTCAGTGCGCGTGCTAGTCTGGTGTTTCTTCTTTAAAATACTCGTTCATCTACTTCGCACCAGGGGAATTAATTGAAGACGCTTGTCTGCACAACAGCTGTCGCAGTAAGTATCCGTTTGTCAAATCTGACAGTGATTATTTTGCAGCCATTAATTGAAGCATGTATTTCCAAATTGCAGTGGTAACATGATTGATTTACGCAGACAAATGCAACTTTAGCGTACGGAATTCTACTTGGTGTTTTCTAATAGCCAACGATCAGTGGGAATCGTATCAGGAAATTACGGTTGAATAAAGGCAACGCCTACCCCTTTGAAATACAGGTTAAGTTTAAAAATGATAATATGACCAATAATATATTCCGCAGTATTATCAACAATTTGCATCATTGCCGAAAAGTAGAACAATGAGTAGCCTATTTGTTTAACTTGAAGATACAGCTGGATGATGTACTGTATGATTAACTTCTTAAACATGTCTCATTCAAACTAACCAATAGTCTCGAGGTGCATGTGTAAACGATCATGCATTAGCTTAGTAGTTTTATCAACAAACGTGTGGAATGCTGTGGCATGGCAGTGACACTTGTTGGCTTATATCACCTTCGTGGTCACGTTGTCCCTGTCTGTGCTTTTGTGTTCATGTGTGTTCTGGTCTCAGCTGCTCTAACACCTTGTTTGCGTTAGCATACCTACTGTGGACTGACCGTGTACACCCATCCATCCCTGCAATATGCATGGAAATAGTTGCCACAGGGTCTTACATAGCAACAGGTGTTTACATTTTTCAATGGTGTAGCGCAACAGGTGTTTACATTTTTCAATGGTGTAGCGCAACAGGTGTTTACATTTTTCAATGGTATAGTTTGCATAGATTACTAAAATACAACTTGTATTTAACCTAAGCAATCCAACGACACTAATACAGTATGTTTAATCAGTTTACACTACAAGTAGAAAGGAAAAGATGGCACAGTACTGTTTGATGTGTCACATGTTATGGACATGTTATGGTAATTACAAAATAATAACATTAGTAGACAATAGTTTCACTTGACAAAGCTGATTTGGCAACACCAACTTTAATCACCTTGGAATTCAGAGTTCAGAGTGTATGTGGTGAGGAATGCAGTAATCATCCACACTGCTGTTTTTCACTTATTTTCCAGCAGATTTTTTTCATTTCAAACCACATGCTGATAGATTTTGCTTCTGGGCCGCATACAGTAGACATGATTAACAAGTAGTTGGTCGACAGAGGACTTAAGAGTAGGTGGGGAGCTTGATGATTTGCCGTCAGTTTGTTGAAATTAAGTTATTCTACCCAGGAGCATGACAAGAACGCAGACTTTCTCAAGTACCAAACGAACAAGCAGAAAGGACAATAAATCAGTTATTAATATCAGACAACAGAACAGGAGTTGTGTTTTTAGTTCAGGAGGTTTTCTAACAGGGAGCATATTAATGCAGCAGAGTTGACGTTCATTGAGGACACAGTTGATACAGCCCTTAAAATACAGGTAAGACAAAACATTCTGTTCACATTATTATTATTATTATATATATAGATATATCACACACACACACAAACTTGTAGCCTACACCCTGTATTAAAATTGCATATACTGTTTGCACAATTTCTATAAATTATTATGCGTTCATTTGCAGTATCTTTTATAAATGTTACCATGACATCCTATGAATCAATTAAGGGGTCAATTAGACAAAATCAATGTCTGTCAAAAACGTTAGTGTTAATTTATCTCTGAGCCTGTAATGTCTTTCTGTGCTGTCAAGTTTCTGTACTTTGTGCTTCCACACAGCTTGTAATCTCTTTCGACATCTGTGCGTGAAAGTTGTCTCGAAACATGACAGTGTAAATTCAAACACTCTGAAAATTATTATGCAAATGTAGAGAATCATATAGATAATTAACGTTTTGCCCTCTTGTAATATAAATTCAAATTATTTTGGCCTTGTGCCTAAGTTTTGCCATGTACAGTTGTTAATAGAATTCAGATTAGTGATGTAAATTCTCTGGTGTTTCGATACTGGAAAATTGTTTGTGACAGTTTTAAAGTCTGAAGTAGCTGAATGAATGTGCGTAGGTCATCTGTGTGGGCTGGTTCATGGACCAAAACAAAGTAGAACAAGGGGGTTGATTGATACAAGGCTTAGCTGGGCAGGATAGCCCATCTTTATGTGGCACAATGCTGGCATGGAGGCCCCATCTGAACCCTGCCATGAGCTGAGATGATGTAAACACAGAGGACTACATTGGCCATATTCAGCTCCATGAATGCCTTATGACTGCTTGTGTGTATGTGTGTCTGTGTGTGTGTGTGTGTGTGTTTGAGTGTGTGTGTGTGTGTGTCTTTGTCTGTGTCTGTGAGAATCCTGATGTTAGTCGTAGGTCAGTTTCAGTTTTATAAATTTGTTGTTCAACTTTAAATTTTTCTTGTTGTTGAGTGGATTGTCATAATTGTAGTGTAGTTATTTTCTCAATGCAAGCTCAAAGATGTGCACTCCTGGCGTCTGAGTGAAAATGAAAAAATGCTAAACTTCCAGTTGACGTGTATCATCTTTTCACTCCCCCCCCACCAATGTCTCATTCATTCAAATCTCCAATTCATCTCCACAACTGCACATTCATATCTGTGCACAAATTTGTCAACCACTTGGAAGCGAATGTTATTGATATCCATTGAATCCACTGGTCCCTGAATTCACTTGTATGATATCCTTCGAAAATCCTACAACTAGTGCTGCCAGGTCACTTGACAACCTGCCCCCCCTTCTGTCTCTTGCCCTTCTGTAGAGCCTCTCATTCTGGATGCTTGCCCTTTGACTTCAAGATGACCAGAGTCATTCCCCATGTTATCAAGTCTCCTGTTATTTCTCTTAACAGGATGATCTCCTTAACACAAACCAGTCAGGCATCAAGATGAGCCACCTAACTGAGAATGATCTTCTCAGTGTTAAAGCTGACTGCCTTCAGCATCAAACTGATCCACTGCCGTCAAACCTGTGAGCCATCACATCCTTCTAGATCTATCCACTGCTTTTTACACTGTGAGCCATCACAGCCTCCTCTCCACCTGTCAAAGCTTGGCATCCCAGGCGTGGCAGCGACTCCTTGTGTGCAGATTGGGCACCTGTAAATTCAATTGCGAAAGTATAGTTGGTAAACTTAATCATCCCGTTTATGATCTGAGTAAATGCTTCTGTGTTGAATGAGCAGTGCGAAAAGAATCGGCCGGCTCGGCGACATGTGGTTGGATGGACCATGTGAGCGCCCCTCACCATCTCGCATCTGTGAAGCTGCCAACAAGGCAGGGTTAGTGGGGAATTGGAGAAGACTAATTGGGAAGGGACAAAAAAAAGGGGGTGAAAATTATTTTATTTTGCCCAAATCTATTATGACATGAACACGAAAACCAGATATCAGATAAAAAAACTGAATTAGCTAAATAAATACATTATTTTAGGGCCCTACCTCAACCATGACCAAAGAATTCTGTCAAAAGTAGATGTTTATCCATAGGAATTACATATAGCAAGGTGGGAGCGTGAGACCATTGTTGCATAAGCAGGGCTGTGGAATGTCGCAGGACTGTAAAAAATTTGCTAGGCCTTTTCCCAAGCACCTGTTGTGTATTCTCACTGGCATATAAACACAAACGTGTTTATATTGATAAGGAAAAGCTTTGACATTTTTTACATTTCTATTACTAGTGATTTAAAATGTTCATTAATCTTACACAGTTTCTTCTGTTCAGCCAGTCTACTTTGGCATGCTTTCATCTTCTTTATCAAAAATGTAAAAACATTTCTATCTACCAATTATTTTTTACCTATATTTATACGGATAAAAATCAGTTACATTAATTACAATAAATATTTGAATTGCGCTATAGCAGGAGTATTCAACTATGGACCTCGAATCCAGATCCACTCCACTTTTTCATTGCAACCCTCTGTACTGAGACTTATTTAGACCTGGGACACCTATTTAGAATTGAGACACCAAGTGAGTCCAATAAATGTTGTGGTAGTACAGAAAACCAGCAGACTCTGGACCCCTCAGGGTTAGAGTTGAAGACGCCTGCGCTATTGGAACAAAACCATTTTTATCCATTTCTTCTTCCTGCCCACATGGTCGTGTAAAGTTCTCCCTGACCCTACTTGGTCGGCAACTCCGTAACTTCTTTAACAGATGCAGGATGGTGAAGGTTGCTCATATGGCTCCTTCATTCACATGTCGCTGAATTATCTGATTCTAATCATTCAGCTCATCCAACCTGGACGATTTCAGTGTTCTGCACACAAGGAGTCACTGGAGAGTGACATAGCAAGGTAGGTTAGTCCTGCTTATCTATCGCTTATCCTGGGCAGCGCAGTGCCAATTTGCACTGCCTTGTGCTGGAGTTCCAGGCAAAGTTGGAAACCTCTATCTCAAGGTTTCTCTGCAAAACATTACAAGAGTGAGGGGCATGAAAATGTATATAAAAGCAATTGTCCCTAACTATAAATGAGCCTAAGGTATAAAGGATTGCTTTTCTAAGTCAGTATAATCTCAGAACAAGAACTATTTCTACCTGGTCTGATGGGATTATTATTATTATTTTTTACTCTTGAAACTTCAACTGCCCTTGGCATTTTCCAAAAAATATATCACAAATTTTTATGGATGCACACACACACACACACACACACACACACACACACACACACACACACACACACACACACACACACATTAAAATTGCTGCCACTCTGACCATTCTGCTACATTGATTTGAATTGGAATGGCCTTTCTATCCATTCCATTTCTATGGGGGCACCAATTAGAAGTAGTCTAGGAGAACACGTGCTTATGACACTGCTCGCTCAACCAGTTGATAATCAGAATTTCAGCTAGTACACATCTGCTAAGATTTCAACTTGTATACCTGGTTTACATCCCGTTTACCCACATAGATGTGTATTGGATATGGTACACCAACTGCAAGGCATTTGCGATTGTCCTAGTAATGTTGCAAAAAAAAACGAAGAAGCAACACACCTTATAAAAGCAACAGGTCATGAACCCAGGGGCTTCCTAGAGTGACAGGTTGTAACCTGAGAGAGCCTTGCTACAACGAACAGGAACAAAGATGGGGCAGCAGCTCTAAGGTTCAACTGGACTCAATAATTTACCAACACACCAGATGGCCAGCTAGGCAATTAGCTGATCACACTACTCTGCATGCTCTTCTCTGACAGCTCTCAATGCAGCCCTTTGTTAAAGAAGAAAGAAACCAATCAATGCCCACTGGGATCTTAGATATACTGTATTGCATTTTGAGTGATGTACACATGCATATTAAACCGTGAGCCAGCTTGTGTTGCTGACAGGTTTACGGTTGTTACTGTTCTCTCTCTCTCCCAGCCTGTCGCTCAGGGGCTGTCCCGATCTGTGGCTGTCTACTCCCACCAGCATGAACACATTCTGTCGTCTGAAGCACATATCCTCACATCACACTCTCGCAATCTCTTCAGCCGTGTAAACTGCATTCACACTGTAGTTCGTACTGTAGTTCTTACTGTAAAGAATGACCCCTCTGCAAGTCCAAATACACCTTCACACATACATGGCCTGATGTTCGGCAAGGGATTTTAGCCCACACAAACCTAGCTGGTTCCCATGTATCTACCCATGCCCACGCAGTGACACGTGGCACATGCACAGAGATTCATGCATAAACACAGTGCTTTGGGATGAGCTTCTCTGCCCACTCTCTGCACGCTCTGACTGTTTTAGTGGGACGGCTTTGAGGAGGAGCAGAACCCTGACAATGTGTTTACATGTTCAGATTTTAAAATGCATTTCTTAGGGAATAGCTGAGCAGGATTTATTTATTTATAAGTGTGTTGAAAACTGTAACTTCATCCACAGAAAATGACACCTATTTACGTGTTAGTGTTGTAAGTCTGTGTCTGTGTATCATACAGTGCCATGTGAAAAACCTGGATCTCATTTTAGAAGACATTTTACTAAGTACCAGTTTCTGTTTATTTGCTACAAAGCAACAGATTAAAGATGGATACAGCACATCCTGTAGTGCTGAATGGCTGTTACTGAAATGAATCAATGAGATTAAAGGGTATCCAGATATTTACAAATCTGATATTGATAGCAAGACCTGACCTATCAGTGGACTTCAGATCCATCTTTCTAGGTAAAGCCCTCATCCCTTAAATCCCACCTGGGACCTACATGTATTCTGATATGAATTCAGTGATCAGTCTGTAGACAGACATTCACTATTGTCAGTTCCTGAGCCTGTCCTCCTTCCTCTGTCTATACACAGCATTATGCTTTGTTTACATCAAGTGTTAGCACATCCCCATTCCTTTTTCTTCAGTTTCTTGTCTGTTAGAACATTGTCAGTCCACGGTGATGTGCGGTGCGCCTCTGGAAATCGGACTGTGCGATAGAATGTGTCCGGATGCCCGGGGGTTGCAGAGAAAGCCAAGTGGGAGAGTGATGAACTTGTTGTGCCGATGGCTGTTCAAACTTGCTCTGACCACTCCGGGGAGATCAGGTGGAGTTAGTGTTTTCAAAATATGGTTCATGTGAATGTAGGTCATTAATGGCTGGCCCGTGCCATATTGCAGCAGGCTAAGATTGCACCTCTGTGACTTTTCGGTTTTGTGGTGATGTAACAAGCTCTTATACACTCTCACATGTTACTCGGTTGTTGATGATATAATATGTCCCTTTTAAACTTTGGGCACACAGTAAACACAGACTGTGCTCTTTCCCTCTGTCATCCATCTAACTAGTAATAAGGCAAGTACACAAATAGTTTGGACATTTAAATATGATTTAACCTAGTCAACAAGTGATGTATGGTTTAGCAGCAGACTGTCATTCTTACTAATCCATGTTATTGCCGTGAGTCCAGCGCAGAAGGTTTAGCTCATAGGGGCCTTGTGACCTCAAAAGTACTCCAGGGTTACAGCTGTGTGTGCCGGGATGTAGGTGTAACCCAATCGATGGCCCAAATCAGCCTCATGTTAAAGCAGACACCACCCTGACTACTTGTTGTCCCATGACGTCAGTGGAATGCTGAGGAAGTTTTAGTTGGCCGGAGAGAAAGACAGGGAGAGAAAGACAGGGATAGAAAGACAGGGTGAGAAAGACAGGGCAAAAGAAAGTAGTGAATCAAACAGGAACAGCTGTCCTTTGAATTCGTATTGTCTAAAACTAGTCAATGGCCTGTCTGCCCGGAATAACTGTGGTAGTTTGTTTTAGATAAAAGAGCACTTTTTGCAAAGTAATTTGGTATCTAAACAACATATATTACTGTAGATTAGGGCGTTCACTTATAATGTCATGATTGTGTCATGTGTTCCCATCCCAAATGGGGCCTGTATAAAAAAAGTATGCACTTACAATTGTAAATCTGCTAAAAGACCTAAATGTGAAATGTGGATGTACTGCATTTTTTATCACGTCACTTATTTGTAAGTCTCCCCGAACTGAAAGTGGGCTGTAACGTCTTTCTGTAATAATATCAATGTTACACCACATTCTTGCAACAGTCACATGTCCAGCTAGGACCAAAACAAATATCGGTCTTGTTTCTTTCTTCATAGTTGTTTTTACAAAAGTAAAAATGGAGCAAAAATAAGCTCTCTCAAGGCCCTTTGAAGAAAATTGAAACATGTTCCGTTTTTCAGTTTAGAAGGACCTTGGAGTGAAATGAGCGAATAGCACTTTCACATGCTGTTAAGTGTGATTTGTTGTCAGATAGAAGAGATCTGTCCTTCTGACAAGACATACTATCCTTAGATGTCAGTCACTCACATCATTTGTAAATAGTGTTCACTGATTAGTTTAGGTACAGCTGTACACATGACCAGAATGTTGTACAACTCAGTAAAACGTAACCTCGGTAGCTCTGCAAATGGAGATGCATATTGTTGTAATAAATATTAAAAAATGTGTTCTGTTCAGTTAGCGGTAGGTAGCTGAGTGGCTGGCTTGTTCAGTTAGCGGTAGGTAGCTGAGTGGCTGGCTTGTTCAGTTAGCGGTAGGTAGCTGAGTGGCTGGCTTGTTCAGTTAGCGGTAGGTAGCTGAGTGGCTGGCTTGTTCAGTTAGCGGTAGGTAGCTGAGTGGCTGG
>JACXGM010014995.1:0-21653 GCA_016801145.1 Umbra pygmaea | reverse complement strand
TGTCCCAGTTTAAATCACCTAGTAATAGGAACTCAGAGGACAAATATGGGGCAAGTAGTTGACATAGGGTATCTAAAGCGCAGCTGGGGGCTGAAGGGGGTCTGTAACAGGCAGCAATAGTAAAGGACTTATTTTTGGAGAGGTTAATTTTTAAAACAAGTAGTTCGAACTGTTTGGGCAGAGACTTTGACAGAATTACTGAGCACTGTAGTGCATCCTTACAGAACATGGCCACTCCCCCCCCCCTTTGGTGGTTCTATCTTGATGGAAGATATTATAGTTCGGGATGGTTATTTCAGAGTTGTTGATAGATTTTTTGAGCCAGGTCTCAGAAACGGCTAGGATGTCGGGGTTAGCTGAGTGTGCTAAAGCACTGAATAAGTCTATGGTAGGAAGTAGGCTCCTTATGTTTACATGCATAAAACCAAGGCTTTTACAGTTGCAAAAATCATTGTATGGTAATACCTGAGGGGTAGGGGTAACAGAAGGGGCTAGTGGGCATGGGTTCGACTCATCTACATCTCCTGAGGAGCAGAGCAGGAATAGGATGAGCGATCTGGTAAGGGTTATAAAAACTGGTCGTTTAGTGCAGTTGGGGAGGTGAAAAAGGGGAGAATATTTTGGGGCATGGTGAAATATATTTAGAGCATTGAGAGCAGACAGAGAAATTGGAGGCGTATTAACCTGTGGTGGTGATCCGAGGCATTGAGTAATAATAAAGGAGGTTATCTCACTGGAGAGGCCAGGTAAGTCAGACAATGTAGCAGAGGATGTCGGGGGAGGAACCATGAGATTTTCTGGGGAATGGTATATAAAACCTCTACAGTGAAAAAAGGTATAAAGGTTAACAGAAACAGCAGAAAGTGTGCCATAATGACAAAAAACTATATAAATATAAAAACAAAATATACACAATAAGCAGTCACGGATAGGGAGTAATTGGAGTAAGTTAGTGAATTGCGTGCGCGCGCAAAGTGCAGGAGATCTAAACAAAGGCCTAGCAGATAGCAAGCTAGCAGTGGTACCATGCTATGAATGATGACCTAGCAATGAGCAGTATAGTCTAATCGTAAATGGTCCATTGATCAAAGTGGGACCAGAATCGGGTGTTCGAGAGAGTTAAATAATGTATTCCAGAGAGTTGATTGAAGAAATCAGGGCATGGGTCCTGGCAGGGATGCTCACCAGAGCGAGTGTCGACGCGAATGCTAGCGGCCCAGGGAGTGGTAATGGAATGGACAGCCATGGTGGTTGGAGACTGGCTGCATCGGAAAAGCACAACTCTAGGGCGTCAGTGTTGGAATTCCTTGGATGAATTTGTGTCGTCGGACAGCCGAGAGGTTGATCGATCTCAGTTTCGTGTTGATTGAAGATGCTCTGTGTTGTTGGTATTGGCTTAGGTTAATATGTAGCTTAGCCGATGTAGGCTAGCCAAAGACAGCAGTCGCAATCCGGTGTGGTAGATAAAACTCATGAAACAAGTCCCAGTGGGTATTGTGGTTCACCAGAAGTATCAGTAATGAATTAGAAAGGAGCAAATGTAAAGAAAAATGAAATTAGAAAGCGAAGGATAAGACGAGAAGACAAAAAGGGGCTATAAACACTGGACTGGACGAAAACACAGGTTGCACCCTTACGCCATCTTGGAATGTAGTGAAACTGTAATTTTTTGTGAAGAATCAACAACAAGTGGGACACAATCATGAAGTGGAATGAAATTTATTGGATATTTCAAACTTTTCTAACAAATAAAGAACTGAAAAATTGGGCATGCAAAATTATTCAGCCCCCTTAAGTTAATACTTTGTAGCGCCACCTTTTGCTGCGATTACAGCTGTAAGTCGCTTGGGGTATGTCTCTATCAGTTTTGCACATCAAGAGACTGACATTTTTGCCCATTCCTAATTGCAAAACAACTCGAGCTCAGTGAGGTTGGATGGAGAGCGTTTGTGAACAGCAGTTTTCAGTTCTTTCCACAGATTCTCGATAGGATTCAGATCTGGACTTTGACTTGGCCATTCTAACGCCTGGATATGTTTATTTGTGAACCATTCCATTGTAGATTTTGCTTTATGTTTTAGATCATTGTCTTGTTGGAAGACAAATCTCTGTAAAAAATAGAGGATTTGGAGCTCAGGTCTTTTGCTGACTCCATCAGGTTTTCTTCCAGAAGGGTCCTGTATTTGGCTCCATCCATCTTCCCATTAATTTTAGCCATCTTCCCTGTCCCTGCTGAAGAGAAACAGGCCCAAACCATGATGCTGCCACCACCATGTTTGACAGTGGAGATAGTGTGTTCAGGGTGATGAGCTGTGTTGCTTTTACGCCAAACATAACTTTTTGCATTGTTGCCAAAAAGTTCAATTTTGCTTTCATCTGACCAGAGCACCTTCTTCCACATGTTTGGTGTGTCTCCCAGGTGGCTTGTGGCAAACTTTAAACGACACATTTTATGGATATCTTTCAGAAATGGCTTTCTTCTTGCCACTCTTCCATAAAGGCCAGATTTGTGCAGTATACGACTGATTGTTGTCCTATGGACAGACTCGCGCACCTCAGCTGTAGATCTCTGCAGTTCATCCAGAGTATCATGGGCCTCTTGGCTGCATCTCTGATCAGTCTTCTCCTTGTATGAGCTGAAAGTTTAAAGAGATGGCTGGGTCTTGGTAGATTTGCAGTGGTCTGATACTCCTTCCATTTCAATATTATTGCTTGCACAGTGCTCCTTGGGATGTTTAAAGCTTGGGAAATCTTTCTGTATCCAAATCCGGCTTTAAACTTCTCCACAACAGTATCTCGGACCTACCTGGTGTGTTCCTTGTTCTTCATGATGCTCTCTGTGCTTTCAACGGACCTCTGAGACTAGCAGTTATACAGAGACTGGATTACACACAAGTGGATTCTATTTATCATCATTAGTCATTTAGGTCAACATTGGATCTTTCAGAGATCCTCACTGAACTTCTGGAGAGAGTTTGCTGCACTGAAAGTAAAGGGGCTGAAAAATTTTGCTCGCCCAATTCGTCAGTTTTTTATTTGTTAAAAAAGTTTGAAATATCCAATAAATTTCGTTCGACTTGATGATTGTGTCCCACTTGTTGCTTCTTCGCAAAAAAATACAGTTTTATATCTTTATGTTTGAAGCCTGAAATGTGGCAAAAGGTCAAAATGTTTAAGGGGGCCGAATACTTTCGCAAGGCACTGTATATATACATACATTACATACATTACATACATTACATACATACATGCATGCATGCATGCATGCATGCATGCATGCATGCATACATACATACATACATACATACATTACATACATTACATGCATGTATGCATGCATGCATGCATGCATGCATGCATGCATGCATGCATACATACATACATACATACATACATTACATACATACATACATACATACATACATACATACATACATACATACATACATACATACATACATACATACATACATACATACATACATACATACATACATACATACATACATACATACATACATACATACATACATACATACATACATACATACATACATACATACATACATACAGGCTTGGAATTTCGTCATTTTAGGCCTAAGGCCTTTTGGCCTTTGGTGTCAGAAAACTTTTCAGGGCACAAAGGCCATTGAGTGAAAAAAATTGAGGATTTGGAGCTTCAATTTCTGATAAAAAACACATATGACATGAAAACATATTACTCACTTATTTACTGTTTCTCATTTGCTAAAACACAATTAATTATACGATTAATTCGTAATTCTGAAATGTAACGTGAAATATGGGCTAGTTGCGATGCATAAATATTCATCAATGATCGCTGGTACAACAATTCACTGAAACGGGTGGTTATACCATGAACACCGCTAGTCACACTGGAGAACTTGCGTACACAAGGTCAGACCAAACGTCAGATTTTATCGCAGCCTATGCTCACGTTGAAATTGATAAATCCCTTGCTTTGCGTAGGAATCAGCATACGCCTGTCCTACACCTGTTTTAGGTCGTACGCACATTTCATATATGAGGGCCAATGTGTTTAGAGTCAGTCTAATTGAAATCTGCAAATTGTGTTTTACCATGAGAAATGGTTTAAGGTATTGATAACAGACTGCCAAATGAGTTTAGGCAACAGTACTTTGTTCAGCCAATGGGTCCTAGTGTCTTAGCAATAGAGAAAAACTGTAATATCATAACTGATTTGTTTTTGTAAGAAAGTTAAATTATCATGTTGACACTGAAATTACAGTGTTTACTCCTGTATCAATTTATGGGTTGTGCATTTTTTTCATTTCAAAACATTAACTGATGGACACAAAAATACAACACCAATTCTGAAAAGATTAGGCCAGTATGGAAAATGAACAAATAAATGATCTAAATAGATTACATGTCACCTTTCTACAAAAATGATCGGGTGCGCGCTTTATGCGCTAAAATACGGTAGCTTTCAACTGGGGGTAATGAAATTACGATGCCACCTCTACATCAAGATGTCTGTCAGCCATCGCCGATGGACAATGGTATCATCTATCGGCCCAACCCTAGCTGCAACAACAAATAATCCACTAGTGGTACTTTTCCATCCCATGCCATGCCTCTGCCTCGCCACAAATGTCCTGACCGAAATCCATAATAGCCATTGCCTCAGACCTGCTGAGCTACACAAGCTAAAACTAGCTAGCTACTGTAAAAAAAAGGAAAACGTAATGTTGAAAAATCACAAGTGAGTTCACAATGTTCAAACTAGCTAGCTAATTCTCAATAAAAATATAAAAGAATAAAACGCTAAACACATTTGATATTTGCTTTAACATCAGGTCATTGTACTAATGTACAACTTGATGGAGAATTGAAGATGACATTTGGAACAAATCATTGGACGAACGAGATATCAATATTGTATTGTGGTTGTTGATTGTTAAGGGAGAGGGTTCCTCCAAGGCATCTTATGACATGTGTCTTGGCCAAATAGAAACTAACATGAAAAGGGTATGAAAAAATAGTTTTAAAAATAATTTAAGCTTATATGTATATCACTGGGTAAGTGATCTACTGTATATTGTTGTTCTTACTTTTTTAACATTATTGTACTTTAGCATTACATACTTGTCCAGGTTGTATAATTTCATTTGCCTACTGATCTTTTCTCCTGTACTAAAAAAAAACAATTATCATTTCTGGTTGGATTTTAAAATGTGTTGTTATTCATACATACACTAGTTGGTGATTATTTTTGCCAGTAAAACTGGGCTATTCAGACAAGACAAAATCACTTAAATGTATAGGCCAGTTTGAATATTGAAATGTTGAACCACAAGTTTTTTGTGTCCCCACTATCATCAATGCGGGTACCTCTTTGGGAATAGCTAATTCTATCTCAAAAGCATGTGGGGGGTTGGGTGTTTAACCTGTTAGCATGCAGTATCCCGCCCGCGGGAGATTCCCCCCTCCAAAAACAAAAAACTGGACTACAATCACAAATTACAAGTCTATTTTTTAGGTTATATATATGTTATACATCTAAAGAAAGCTTAGACACTCAGGAATGTAGCAAATGTCTGCATTTTATAATAGCTATAACAAAAATAATAATTTCCCTTCATAATGTGAGCTACGTGCCTTGTACATATGTGCCTCAAATTAAATGGAATGTCAAAATAAAAACAAGGCTAACACCCTCATTTATTGGGTTATATTATACATGTCTCATATGTCCTTAAAGCATAGAATGTTGGGGTTCTAGCAAATATCTTGGTTTTAAAATAGCTATGACAACAAGATAATTATTAGTCATAATGTGACGTAAATAGCCAGTAACAAACTGTTAGCTTGTTTACTCAGCTAGCCAGTTTTGTACCTCAAATGAAATTGAATGCCAAAAAGATAACACTGCCTAATTTTTTTGGTTATATATAGACCAATCCGGCACGCGATTTGTCTATGACGCCATTTGGCGGCAGCGCCATTACTGCGGTTTAGGCATAGTTGACAAGTTGGGGAGATTGCACAAACGTTTATAGGAGCTACCTGTGAAGTTGAACAATAAGTGAACTGTAGTTGGCATTTTGTAGTTGATCACATGCCCAGCGGTTTATAAAATGTTCCTGAATACCTGTCAAGGCACAGACATACATATATTTGTTTTACTGATGTGGTAGCCTGACTGGAGAATGATTACGTTAGCTAGCTAATAGGCTACATACGGTAACAGTAATGTTACAGTAGCCTACGCTACGTGTTGACCAGGGTTAGGAATATTTTTAAGTATGATTTTTGGTCAAACTCTGAATTTTAAAAATGTAAATATTGTTGTTTTGTGTCTGAAATCTACCGGGCACTTTCATAGTCTACTTTACAAACATTTGGATGGTGACTGGTGCTAACGTTATGTTGGCCGTCATGTCAGGTTTTAGACTATTGCTGTAACATTAACCAATAATAAGAATAACAAAGTTAACATGGTCATTAATATGTTACGTAACTGGGGGTCACTGCCAAATTTAGTTCGCCATAGGGTTCACTGTGACTGTCGCCTGCTGTCACCTAGCTGTCACTGTCAGCTGTTATGTTATTAAGTTGTCAAATGAGCTGCGGTGCCCAAACCGCAGTAATGGCGCTGCCAACAGATGGCGTCATAGACAAATCGCGTGCCGGATTGGTCTACAAAAGTCTTAAATCTGCTTAAAGCTTAAAATGTTGGGGTTTTAGTAGAAGTCGCAGTTTTAGTGTAGCTGTAAAATTCACAACGTTATAACTGCGAGGTTTCAACTACAAATATTGCAAACAGTAATCATTTTTTTCTTCTCAATTAAAATCTAAATGCCAAATAGAAACATACCTACTACACTCATTTTTTAGGTTATATATAAAATGTCTTATATGTTCTTAAAGCGTAGAATCTTGGGTTTCTAGCAAATATCTTGGTTTTAGTGTAGCTATAAAATTCTCAGGTACACGTCTTGAAAACAATTACATTTTACTTAGGAAATATAGGTTAGCACACTTCACTTATGTTAAACTTTTACTACAAAATGTTTTACTTACAGTCGTAAATCCTTCTTTTTGGTCATCAAACGGTCCCAGTAATGACAAAGCATAGTTTTCCCAGGTAAAATCCATCCTGTTATGTGAAAATTCCATATTCTTGACCGGACCGTTACTGAATGTATTTATAAATAAATTAAAAACCTAGTGTATTTGAACCACGGGCCTGCACTTCTGAACAAATTACAGATGTGGAAAAGTGTCCAAAAGCTCAGCAATTTTGGCATATTTTGGCATCCTTATGAAACAGAAACCTTAAAATTGTTAACCTTGCACATTTTTAACTGAAGATTGACAGACTGCATCAGGGTGAATTCTTTCTAAAAATATAGTTTTACAAACAAAGCTACAGCTCATAGGCTGTTCACTCAATCATTCTAACATGTTAGACTTATGTGGCCAGCCCCTTACCGACATGATTTGAATTGGTTCCAGCACCCCATCTTAATATACGGCTTTATAGGATTCTTTCAAACAGGATGTAAAAAAAACCAGAATATAATAGTGCATTTTCTTTATTTCATCTTGTGCCAGCCATATTCACTGTGTATATTTATTTTAAATGAATTTTACATATTCAAAAATTTCAGTCTTTTCTTTAAAAAAATATCAACCATTTGTTTGTCCCTGCCTCAGGTCCAGTGTAACAAGAGGTTAACTTTGGGTATGTTTTCTTAGGGAGATTACCAAACTGGTTATCATTTGTAACACAATGACTTGCTGAGTGCCCATCAATCCAGGTCTGGGCAAGGGGAGATTAAGTTTCACCTTTCTACAAAAATGATGCACTATATGTGAGGGTGCACGCAATGCTGCAATATTTTTTTACACAAAACAGGATCCATGCATGATGTACGAGGGTGCACGTTAAAATACGGTAGGTGGCGGAACGAAAATGGATCGAACTTCAAATTGGACCAATATCTGTTGTCAGGGTTGTCATGTCAGTCTACCATTTTGTATTACTATAACCTTACATAACTTCTGACCTTTACTTCAAGAAGATTGACTCCCAAGACCTCGAACACATCCCTGATGTAGTTAACCATGGCCCCAAATACAGCTGGGCTTCTTGGTGATCCGTCAGGCTACTTAGACAAGACACATTGAGGAACAGCACAACATAATTTGCATTTGCATACTGATCTGTTGTACCCAACTTGCCTGTATCCTAAAAGGGGGGAACACTACATTAGTAAAAAAAAATATTATTGACAAATTACCTTGGTGACTGGCTGAAGATAGCGGTTGCCATAGTAAATCAGACTCATGATGGCGTTGACAGCCCGTGGTGTATCAAAGTCATCTGCAAGCGCTTTCACAAAGCTCATTTTAGTCTCAGCTAACCTTCAAAATAACAACAACAGGAAAGCTGAAACTTAACTTAAAGTGTTGAAAGTTAATTTTTCTATATGTTGTTAGCTGCACTTCCTAAACAGACAGATAATGCATTTTCTTAAATTGATTTCATCAACTTGTTTGACTGGAGCGTTTAGCTTGTAAGATGTTTCAGTTTTGGTATCAAAGTGTGTGTGTGTGTGTTTGTGATTCCAAAGTTACACTATACACTCACTGGCCACTTCGTTAGGTACACCATGCTAGTACCATGTTGGACTACCTTTTGCCTTCATACAGTGCATTCGGAAAGAATTCACAGCAATTCACTTTTTCCACATTTTGTCAAGTTCAATGTTTGTTTCGTAAGACCAGAACATTTTGTTTCTCATGGTCTGGGAGTCCTTTAGGTGCCTTTTGGCAAACTCCAGGCAGGCTCTCATGTACCTTTTACTGAGGAGTGGCTTCCGTCTGGCCACTCTGCCATACAGGCCTGATTTGTTGAGTGCTCCAGGGACCTTCAATGCTGGAGATATTTTCTGTACCCTTCCGCAGATTTGTGCCTCGATACAATTCTGTCTCTGAGGTCTACAGATAATTCCTTCATTGCTTGGTTTGTTCTCTGACATGCACTGTTAACTGTGGTAGCTTATATAGATAGATGTGCGCCTTTCCAAATCATGTCCAATCAACTGAATTTACCACAAGTGGACTCCAATCAGGTTGTGGAATCATCTCAAGGATGATCAGTGGTAACAAGATGCACCTGAGCTCAATTTTGAATGTCATGGCAAAGGCTGTGAATACTTTTGTACATGTGCTTTTTTCGTTTTTCATTTTTAATAAATTTACTAAGATTTCAAACGCACATTGTCATTATGGGGTATTGTTTGTATGATTTCAAGGGAAATAATTAATTTAATCAATTTCAGAATAAGGGTGTAACATAACAAAATGTGGAAAAAGTTATGCAGTGAATAATTTCCAGATGCACTGTATGTACCTATTTAACGGAAGAATGCACTGAGTAGTATTCCCACACATAATACACAGTTTTATTATCCAATCAACTGGATTCAGGGTTGTGATGAATTAAAGATAAGTCAACTGAGCCCCTCCCCTGTAGTTTAAAAAAATTCACAAACTTACTGTAGTCAGTTTCGAACATCAGAATGCATTGAAAAGGTGTCTTTAATTACTATAATGTCGGAAACATGACAGGGAAATTGATTTTGAGGTGTTTGAGTGCTGGAGTGTTCCTTTAAGTTACGGTTACCGTTCTATCAGCTTTAAACAGTCTGCCCATTCTCCTCTGACATCACCAAGGCATTTTTGCCGAGACAACTGCCGCTCAATGGTTAATTTTCTCCTTTTCAAACATTCTCTGTAACAACTACTCAACTTTTTCCCTATTCTGGTTTTGAACTTCAGCAGATCCTCTTGACCATGTCTACATGCCTAAATGCATTCACTTGCTGCAACGTGATTGGCTGATTGGAAATTTGCATTAACAAGGTGTAACTAAGGAAGTGACCGGTGAGTGCATAATGCCCTACATTGCCCAGAGTTGCCCCTCTTCCACAGCCTGGCACTGCAACTGGCCCCTGATGTAATCCTTGGCATTGTGGATGAAGGAAGCAATGGTTGCCAGGGAGTTCCGGGCTTCAATCATGCTGGCGTCAGTGTAGTCAATTGCTATAAACAAAAACAAAGAGAGATAACAGAGCAAAACATAAGCAACAAAAACATAAATAATCAAACGTATATTAGAATTAAAGAATGGGTCAAAACAATATATTTTACGATGTCTTTCGAAAGTGATTCACAAATATCAGGCGTTAAAGATCATTTAGGTATCCTAAAATGCATCCCACAAACAATATTTCACATACAGGCAAAAACCCTTTCTTCAATGTGCTGCTAGGTAATTGCCCCGTCTCAATTAGTCTATAATTAGGAGAGGATGAAAGTTGTGTTTCGGCCCTTCTGGGCAGACGTTGCCTACCCCTGCCGTGTGAATTTCTTTCAGATATATCCATAGTGGATACACAAAATGTACACTTTTTTTACTTTTAAGGTGCAAGATATGAGCAGAATTTCAACAGGATATCTACAGTTTATGAACAGATAAATATATATAATACACTATAATGTAACAGTATAATGTAAACAGAAGTTTCAATGATGAGGCACAAACCCAGGCCAGATCCGATGTCACAGAAATTAAATAAACCCGGTCATTGCTACAGCTAGAGTGTGCGCGTAAACTGTTGAATAACGAATAGTGTGCAAATCAAAAAACAAGTGAAAAACAAAAACATTGTAAGTAATAAGTAATAAAACAAGTAAACAGACTTTGAAATAAAGGTGAGAAAAGTATGAAAATGTTTCATTAATGTTTATATGCTTCAATTTATTATTACATTCAGAAATACGACAGGTCCTGCTTATGTTGAGATTGGCCTGAACTGTAGACTAAACACTTCTCCAGTCGTCTAATAACAAATCTGTACATTTTTAGCATTTGAAAAACAGACTCATTGGTTTGTTTTGTTTCTACTCTTCCAAACAGCCAAAAACATTTAGCTAAATATGGAAACATAACAAATATAGATTTTCAATGTTAACCATTATTGTGACCATATTGATTAATTAAATTAAAATAGTTGAACATTAACATAAAATGAAAGACAAATAACAAACAATAATGAAATAAAATCATTATTATACCATTTACAACATAATCTCTTATCTTTCAGCATAAAAACTTAAGCTAGATTTCCAAGGATTTTTGCCATGAACCATTGCTAATTGTTTAACTACTTAGGGAGCACCATACCGCCGGCGGTAGGTTTCAGCCCCCCACCACCCCCAAAAACTGGTTCACAAGTACAAACAATTGGAGTTCACAAGTCCTATTTCTAGATTATATATACATGTTATATATCTACAGAAAACTTAGACACTCAGGAAGGTAGCAAATGTCACCATTCTACAGTAGCTATAACAAAAACAATAATTTCCCCTCATAATGTGAGCTACGTGCCTTGTACACATGTGCCTCAAATTAAATGGAATGTAAAACTAGAAACAAGGCTAACACCGTCATTTATTGGGTTATATATACATGTCTTATATGTTCTTAACGCTTAGAATCTTGGGATTCTAGAAAATATCTCGGTTTTAGTGTAGCTATAAAATTCACAACGTTACGACTACTTAATGTCAGCTACGCATCTTGAAAAAAAAACGTTAAGGAATTAAAACAAAGCTCACGAATGGAATATTTAAGTTATAAATACATGTCTCATATGTCCTTAAAGCATAGAATGTTGGGGTTCTAGCAAATATCTTGGTTTTAAAATAGCTATGAAAACGAGATAATTATTAATCATGTGACGTAAACAGCCAGTACCAAAAGCTGTTAGCTGGTTTACTCAACTAGCCGTTTTTGTACCTAAAATTAAATTGAATGGCAAAAGGAAAACACGGCTAGCACCCAAATTTTTTAGGTTATATATACAAGTCTTATGTCTCCTTAAAGCTTAGAATGTTGGGGTTCTAGCAGAAATCTCGGTTTTAGTGTAGCTGTAAAATAAAAAATGTTATGGCTGCGAGTTCCAACTGCACATATCGAAAACAATAATGGGTTTTCTTTTCTTCAAAAAAAAATCTAAATGCCAACTAGAAACACAACTACCATGCTCATTGTTTAGGATATATATAAAAGTCTTATATGTTCTTAAAGCTTAGAATCTTGGGATTCTAGCAAATATCTCAGTTTTAGTGTAGCTATAAAACTCACAACGTTAGACTACTTAATGTCAGGTACGCGTCTTGAAAATCGTTGCTGTAAATAAGAAATTGTTCTTAGTCAACTCACCTGGTTAAATAAAGGTTAAATAAAAAAATAAAAATGGGCACCCTGTCTGCAGATCTTGCAAGACGAAAATCGCTGCAAAAGGGGGAAACCTGTAAAATCTGTCATCTTCGTGACAACCAGTTACTGTTATATAGCGAATGCATAAACTTTTAATTGGACGAAAAATATTGATTAGAGATTAAATATTCAATTATTCCATTAGCCAAGTAGAATGAACATGTTTAAAATATTAAGGATGACATTTAAGGGATAATGTATTGTATTAATTCATAGTAAACGTATTACACAAATAAATATAAATATTTCTGCGAAATGATCCGTCTACGTCCATGTAAATCATATGCGAGTAAGCAGAACACTTTCTAATTTGTGAATCTATTTCACTTTTGTAGTATTGTTTCCCTGTTGGTCCACTGTGTATAGACATGATGCGCGAGCTAGCACATCATTTCCTCTGTTCTCGTGCTCTGTCGGCGCTAGCACATAATTTCCTCTGCTCTCGTGCTCTGTCGGCGCTAGCACATCATTTCCTCTGCTCTCGTGCTCTGTCGGCGCTAGCACATCATTTCCTCTGCTCTCGTGCTCTGTCGGCGCTAGCACATCATTTCCTCTGCTCTCGTGCTCTGTCGGCTACACTGCACTGCTGCTGGATAGAACGTCATGTGACACATGTAACTTTTAGCTGCTTCAGACAACTAGTTCCAATTCCAGGCAATGCTGAACACTGCACTCACACATGATAACAGTCAACTTAGCTACCTAGGTTTATTCATACTTTGCAGTCACGGGATTACCCTGAATACCTGGAGGGCAAGAAACGCTCCTAAAATGGTGACGAACAGTGGCCAGCGAGGGGAATTGCGGTCTGGATTTCCAATGCTACAATTTTTTAATTGCTTTGAAGCTTGAAAAGTTTCTACCAGACCTGGTGTTGAGATATTTACATCTATCAATAATCTGTCACCTTACTGTACACCGCACAAAAAATGAAACTAGTTAGCTAGCTTCCCACTAAGGTTTGCTAATCTGTTCCGTTTTGTGATGAAGTCTTAATCTGAATACGTACACCTTGTCCTGGGTTACACCAACCCCTATGAAATTGTCCCGGAGGTAGATGGCAGTTTCCAAAATCTCTGACGTAAATTTTAAATTTGGATCTGATGAGTTAAGAGAGAAACCATACCAGTAGGATATAATCTATATATATTTTCCAAAAAACAATATGATGGTAATAAGGATTTTTTCAAAACATCATAAATGAAATCTCTTCCAAGTGCCCCATGAATAGATTGGCATAGGTAGGGGCAAAAGCAGCACCCATCGTTGTAACCATGAAAACACCTAAATGAATGAATTAAGCATGTGAATATAAATGCAAACACTAATTTCTACTAATAAATATAATGTTTGCTTATGTGGTTGTTTGCATATGTGGTTTAAGCACCTTACACTCTGTACATTACTTTGGAGAAATGAACTAATTGCGACATCCATTATAATGTTTCTTCAGAACAGTGTTTATCCCTAAATATTTTCTAAATTGTTCACTTGCCACTGCAGTCATGCACTGCCAAAGCGCGGAATTCATTTCTGTCACGTTTAAAAAAGAAAATATGATCTATAAATACATAAAGTAAGATTGTTTTTGTACTTGACTTTAGACTAAGAGTGTTCATCATCAGAAAAATGCACTTCATTTCATTTATTACAGAAAATGTAATAGCCCACATAAAATATAGCTAATGAAATTAAACACATGCAATCCCCCTAGCCCTGGGTCATTTTTCTGAGCCCAGTGTTTTGAAAGTCTGGTGACACACCTGGTGTCCTGTATGGGGATTAGACAATAAATAAAGATTGCATTAATTCATTCATTATAGCAACCTGCATCAATTATCACACTGAACGTGTCATTTTGATGCTGCAAGAGCAGCTTCATCATTATATTTAGAAAATGTAAAACAAACAGCCATTGTTATCTGAGTCCTGAGCTAGACGAGTACTTATATAACGAAATATGTCATTAACTAATTTATATATATAGGGCTGTGCCGATACAATGATTGAATGTTGAATCGCGATTATTTTCTTCATGATTTTGTATCGATCCTCTAAACTCTAAAATCAATGTTTGATCATTTTATTTAATGCCGGTAACATGTGAGAGAAAGAAGTAACGTGAATGCAGTATTAAGCACAGTCCTGTAGGTGTCAGTAAGCATTAAGCAGCGGGTGACACCTGCCGCCATCCCCACCCTTACCAAAGAATTCTGGTTTCTAGAAATCAGCTAACCTCACAAACGAACACCATTATGGCAGAGTTCATTCGACCGGCACGTGCTTTTAAATCGAATGTATGGACACATTTTGGGTTCGTAAAAAAAATGACAGCCATGAACTGGAAATGAGTCATGCAGTTTGCAAATTGTGTAGCTTCAGAATCTAATATTCTGGAAACACGACCAATCTCCATGCACATTTAACAAGACACCATCCTGAAGTAACTTCGGTAAAGTCAGACAGAAATTGGCAGATTTGCGGTTTGCGGTTCAATAGATCATAAGTGAAACTTTTCATTACACAATAGGCAGCTCTATCTAACTGTAGTAAGGTAGATAACAAGCTACAACACAGTTTTCATCCAAAGGAACCATCAACATATGTGGATAAATGAAGTGCAGCAATGTGAGCATTTCCCAAGCTTGGGAAATCTTTCTGTATCCAAATCCGGATTTAAACTTCTCCACAACAGTATCTCGGACCTGCCTGGTATGTTCCTGGTTCTTCATGATGCTCTCTGTGTTTTCAACGGACCTCAGACTATCAAAGAGCAGGTGCATTTATACGGAGACTTGATTACACACAGGTGGAATCTATCTATTCTATTTTTCATCATTAGTCATTTAGGTCAACATTGGATCTAGGGCTGCAGCTATCGATTATTTTAGTAATCGAATATTCTACCTATTATTCCATCGAGTAATCTGATAAGAAATACTTTTGTTTTATAGAAGAGCAATAATATACAATAGTTGGGTTTAATTTTCTGAACAACCAACATTTTTATTGCCTACATTGCTTACAATATCCTCTCCTAAAAAAACTAATCATTAAGTGCAACTAAGTGCCATATTACAATGTTTTTAAAGAAAATATATTCTGAAATGAACAGGCTTCATTGCGACAAGCAAAAATAATTATTAGCAACATCTCTCACGTTCTGTTCCGCAGAATATGAGATGCTGCCAACTGGTAAGCAGTTTAGAGTTCCTTGCTGCAGACTTAATCGTTTAAAAAACTAATGTATCCCAGTGTCTATTAACCTCCTAAATAGCTGCAAGTAGGGGTGGAACGGTACACAGGAGTCATGGTTCAGTTCATACATCACGTTTCGGTACGAGTTTGGTACAATGGAGGGAAAAGCTAAACAAAAATACAGAACGCAATTTTTTTGCTAGCTGGGGAGACTGTATGACACTAAATGGTACAGCTTGAGGCATGCACAATAAAAAAAATTGCTCCGGTGTAGTTTCATCATCCTTGTAAATCATTGTAAATAAGAAATTGTTCTTACTTACCTGGTTAAATAAAGGTTAAATAAATAAAAAAAATCATCCATACGATTTAATGTTGATATGCTGAAGACGTACTGACAATGTGCTATTATTGTGTTAAGCTATTTCGATGTTGCAATAGACAAAGTTTTCATTTTAATTACGTTTGAACTGATTCCAACCTTTGGACACTGTCATTTTCTCCATCCTGTCTTTCTCTTAGCCCCTCACTATTTACGCTCTCTTCAGTTTGTAATCTGCGCCGTCAGTCTTCATGGCATGTGTCGCCAGCAGCGTCAGCCTGGAGTGCGTCAGTAATAATCATCGGTGCGAAAACACTGTGCGCGATACAACGTTGGTGACATTGACTAAAAGAAGCTTCGAGGCAAATCATTTTGTGTCTATGCTTTTTTGTAATCGAGTTATTTGAGTTATTCGAGGAATCGTTTCAGCCCTAATTGGGACATTCAGGCATCCTCACTGAACTTCTGGAGAGAGTTTGCTGCACTGAAAGTAAAGGGGCTGAAGAATTTTGCTTGCTTAATTTGTCAGTTTTTAATTTGTTAAAAACGTTTGAAAAATACAAAAAAAAATTTTCCACTTCATGATTGTGTCCCACTTGTTGTTGCTTCTTCACAGAAAATTACAGTTTTTTATCTTTATGTTTGAAGCCTGAAATGTGGCAAAAGATCGAAATGTTCAAAAGGGGACGAATACTTTCGCAAGGCACTGTATTTTAGGTTTGTAAGGTGTTTCTAAGAATGCAGTATTCAAAATTGTACACTGCTGTTTTTGTGTTCACTGGTTAAACTGTTCTGAAGGTGAATCCTTAATATTAAATGTATATGTTTTTTCAAAGTGAAGTTACATTTTTTATTAGGGGTAATATTATTAGACTGTATAATTCAAAAGACAATCTTTAAATAACCCCCATTAACAAAATATTGCCCTTTTGAAGTATATAAATTGATATTATTTGCGTATCTTTAGCACTTCAGTAAGCATCGGGATTCAGTTGTGATATTGCAATAAATTGTGATGTATTGAATCGTAACATGTGTATTGTGATATATATTTTATCACGAGGTACTTGCCAATACCCACCCCTAATATATATAAATATATATTCTCATTAAAAGATGGGGAAGCTAAGCATATTCATGGGGGTGATAGCCCTGTCTTGCCCCGGACTGCCGCCGCAGCTACAGGCTACGGGTGGAACGGTACACAAAAGTAACGGTTCGGTTCATACCTCGGTTCAAACATCACAGTTCGGTACGAGTTCGGTACAATGGAGGAAAAGGCTAAACAAAAATGCAGAATGCAATTTTTTATTGTGCATGTCTCAAGCTGTACCATCTAGTGTCATACAGTTTCTCCTCTGAGCTAGCACATCTGGGTGATTGCGTCTGATATCCGTTAGCATGTTAGATGTATTTCCACCCACCCAACAGCTGCTGAACAACGCTGACACACAAGCTGTTTCCCAATGTCAAGTAAGGATCCTTCGAAGTCGGAATTTAAATGATGCTACGTCATCAAAGTCCTTTGAAGTGCTCTTCCAATGTCAAGGATCCTCCAAATTTCAACCAAGGACTGAGTCCTTCGTTCAGAGAATTTCCCATAGACGGTCAAGGATGCATATGTGTATCCTTCGCGCTCTCAAATCACCCACAATCCTATGCGCACGTCTTTCCCGGCTCGTTTATAAAATAAAAAATGGTGGACGTTAGTGGAGACGGAGCAACATGCTTTCAAATGTAAGTATCTTTAGTGTTTAACGTTATCGTACATTTGTTAAAACGGTAGTGCATATAAGTAAAGTTTAACGCCAGTACAAATTGCAATTCATAATTAGCTAGATACCTTTCGAGCTAAAGGTAGGCTAACTGAACCGGACCTTTTCACTGACGTAATGACGTGCACTTGCAAGCCTGTTTCATTACGCTGCATTTACGTGTTCTCCGAATGCTAAGAAGGACTCTTGCCTACTCTCTGAAGGACCTGACTAGGAAGGATCCGTCCTACCAAGGAAGGATCCTTGACATTGAGAAACAGCTAATGTCCTCATCTTATCCACCACTCTATCGCCTGTATTACTGTAACTGATATATACACTCTATGACTGTAACTGACTGGGAAACCGAAGTTATCCCAAACTTGCGATCTTAGAGGTTGGCAGGTGACTGGTCCTCTAACTCTTGTGGGTCACCACCAATACTCGTCCTTAGTGCTGAATCACTCACCGGACCGTTGATCTGACAAAAAACTGCATACATAGGTGGAGCTTGGCTACTTAGCTTCAGAGCTAAGGCGGGGCTACAGATTAGGTGTCCATAAACAACTTGCGTATCTAACGGTAGTTCCGCATTACATTAATTAATTTGCTTAATTAAGTTTAATTTATTTTTATACCATGTATTCTCTGGTTAAATTCAAGCACCGAACCGTGACACCCATACCATGTCGGTTCATTACGAATGCATGTACCGTTCCACCCCTACTACAGGCTGGTTGAATTCCACACACAGCATGAAGAAATAGTTCATCTGTCCAATAAAATTATAAATTGTTTTAAAAAACACAAATGGTAATAATTTAAGATTCTATTTACTGCATAGGTGGGTATGTGATCTACTGTACATATATCATTGTTCTTCCTTTATTATTTACTTTATTGTACAAATTTCAACACCCAATGAAAGCAGTATTTCTTTAAAACATAAAAAACTCAAAATGCACTGTTCCAAATTATTATGCACAACCGAGTTTCAAAACATATTATAGGTTGTAAAGATCAGAAAATTGTCATTTTTTGAATTTGCAGCATTAGGAGTTCATACATCCTGAAATCAAAAGCTATTTCAATCAAACACATCTTAACAGGGCAAGTAACATGTTAACATAGGTGCCCTTCTTTGATATCACTTTCAGAAATCTTGCATCCATTGAACTTGTAAGATTATGGAAAATTTCTGCTTGAATTTCATTACAGAATGTCAGAATAGCCTCCCAGACATGTTTTTTTGATGCAAACTGCCTCCCACCCTCATAGATCCTCATGAGGATGCTCCAAAGGTTCTCAATAGTGTTGAGGTCAGGGGAGGATGGGGGCCACACCATGAGATTATCTCCTCAGCCAATGACAGAGGTATTCTTTGCAGCATGAGATTATGCATTGTCATGCATGAAGATGATTTTGCTACGGAGGCACAGTTCTTCGTTTAGATGACCAATTATGTTAGCTCAGTTAACAGCGGTGCAGACATTTTAATACGAGGGCGATGAACACATATTAAGAAAATCTATTAAGTGTCTACTACTAACAAAAACATATTCCACATATTGAAATTTCTATTATTTCATGCTTGTCTTTTCAGGTGTTCATTCATAGCAGTTGTAGTGCTATTAAAAGCCATTTTTGATTTACATGTATTACATACCACTAGATTGTTGGGACTTTGTTTGAAATACTCATACTTTTGAAGCCCTTGGGAGAGATTTTTTTAGCTGCAGGACCAGGTTGATCTTCACGCTCAGACATCCTACCAGTATAATATGGCAAGTCGACGGTACCTTTGGCTAATCAATGTATATATCGATTATGTCGACGCGGCATCCCAGCTCTATTTTAGACCAATTTATTTAGGCTTATAACAATACAGTAGTTGTGATCCTCTTGATTGCTGGTTGCAGTGATAACTGGCTGGATGCTGCGTAGGAGAATGCCCATGCTATTGTGACAAGTGGCACCAGCGCTTGGCGGTTCACAGTAGTGTGAAATGTCTAGCGGTTCTAGTGTTAAAGGAAGCATTAGATAGCAATCCAGAATAGGGATTTGGAGTGATGCAAATCCAAAAAATAAATCTCAGATGAGTTTACCTGATCTGTATTTGGTTAGCAGGCAGAACATTCGGAATTCATTGGCAGAGTAAAATCTTAGAAAATCCTGTAAGAAAACAAGGGAAGATAGCATTAAAGACTAATAACAACAAACTATTACAACATCTATGATGAAAAACAAGACATCAGGAAAGATATTTTCCCCAAGTTTTGCTGTTCATGGGGAAATGCATTTAGACCTTGAGTTATACATAGATGTTATCACTAGCGTTGTTTTTGAATGAGAATGCACATTTAGGTAAAAGATTACAGCCTAATTGCTATGCATTTACATCTTGTTAACCTATAGAATGTGCTTTTGTAGATTATAAATAAACTAGTGGTTTTAAGAAAAATAGGCACAGTTCCAAAAAAAAAGTAACCAACCAGGGATTTAATTGTGAACCTTAAAATTTAGAGACTGCCACTCTCCAGTTGAGCTACATCAGTCCTCTATGAATTACCAGAGTATAACTATAAAAGAACATGTGTTAACACTAGAACCGCCAAAGGCCGACGCCATCGGGCGTTTGAGTTTGTAATTAAAATATATCTGTGATTTTGAAAGCTACACCCTCCTCCTTCCTTCACTTTTCCTAAATATGTTTATTTTACATTATTCTGTTGTCCAATTTCAAAAATCTCAAACAGAAAGCTTTTTATAAATGATTTCCATGTTTTTTTTACCCCTAATTACTACTAAAACCGCCAAAATCCGACGCCGCCTAACGTTGGTACCCAGCCAATTATCTGGTACCCAGGCGCCTAGCAACCAAGTCGCTAAGCACCTCTCACTGAATGAATGCTTTCAATGGCTCAATGGCCAATAACCACATACAAAAGATCTTTAGCCCTGGCTGAGAATTAACTTTTAACTTTAGTCTTTGCAATATAATGTAATAACTAAAGTGACTGACTATCATGTGTTTTAGAATTGTCGCCGATTATTTTTCCACAATGAAACGCTGCTTCTCATACTTCAACATTTTACATAGGCTACTCTCATGTTGTAGCAAAATATATAATTGAATAATATTTGTATTATAAGTAGGCTATTTGTTGTTTCCATTGCTACCATAATCCTTAAGTTTTAAAATCACAATTGGCCAAATGTCGCTGCATTTACACATGTAATTCTCCAAGTCGGATATAGCTTATTACCCTAACTAAAAAAAATATGTGCTCAGTTCGCATGACGCCTGACATAAACGTAAGGGCAGAGGGATTTATGAAAGAACTATTGGATGCCCGTGAAGTTATATGATTATGTAGTAAACTAGGCCTACATAAAAGATTTAATGTCTGTAAACACGGTTCAAGTCTACATCTAGTCAGCGCAAAGAGTTGTTGAGGCGAGCAGATGCACTAAAATGCACTAAACTTTGTAATTAAATATAAAACATCAAACAACATTATAGTCTTCCATACTTCTATCCACAGGAACGCCCCGGAGAGAACACAGGTTTAGCTGTAGAATACGGCAGGAGGAACCCCCACGGAACGAGCAGAAATCACCACCAACGTTCATCTTCCTTGACAGCAGAAACTGGGATATAAAGAAAGTTTTGTCTCTAAAGTTTAAAACATTAGAATTTCTAGCGGAAAATGGATACTACAGTTGTATTTAGATTTTTCGTGTATGGATGTAGGCTACTTTCTTAATTATTTAGGTTGCAAGACCACCGCGAAAGAGGCAGCAAAACAGGCAGCGCAAACAGTTGTTGTTCAGGCAAACAGATGCACTAAAATGCACTAAACTTCTTTGTAGTTTAATATAAATTATCAAACAACATTATAGGCCATGAGTATAGTCGTCTATGTCATTCCGTAATTACTGCATATTCAACTCTACACTTTTTCAATATTGTTTCTAATATAAGGTAGCTACAAATAAAATCCCCGACTGAGCCAAATGTCGTTGTGTCCTTGGG